>JAJOOR010010138.1:0-26969 GCA_036250505.1 Solanum acaule | reverse complement strand
CCTCAAGACAGAGTACGAGACAATGATACTTCAACTGGCCCTCTTTTGCAGAACAACCCTGTTGATTTTTCAACCTCCGCCATAGTTTCCGTACCTTTCGAGGCTTCAAGAGGAGAAACACAATGCCGTGAAAGTTTAGGGGGTGCTGTTCAGATTATGAACCACGCAACCTGCCAACGGTGGCCAGATCAGAACCAACATTATTCTCACAATTCAAACAATATTTTTGGTAACGTGAGCTCTCAAGTTTCTAGCAATGGTGGAATCGCCTCTTTAACTCATCCTATGGACCAAAACAATGATATGTTCTGCACAAGGGTGGAGACTTCTTTGACCGGCAGATCAAATGGAGGTTCTTCAATGCACATACACAATCGTGAAAGTGAAAAATTAACTCATGACTTGAGGACAAAGACAAATGAAGACTACCTCTTCCAGACAACAAAGCAACAAGTTGGTTTTCTTCCTCAGGGCTATGGATCCCTTGATGATCTTATGGGTGAAATGAAACGGGTAAGTGAACCTCTTTTGGTCTTTGTCTTATTTATGAAGCTTTTATTCTGAAGTTTAGTCATAGATTCAAATGAGGTGTGCGCAAGCTGGCCTAGGCAGTTCACTTTTTTTTTTTTTTATAAAAAAGAAGCATTTTGAGACCTGAATAGCAGCTGAGCATACTACTTTTTTAAATACTTGACCTGAGTCCGCGGTCTCTGGTGTGGTGATAGATCAGATAAGCTTTCTTGAGGAAAGGATGCTTACTTAACTTGGTGTTCTTTTTAGCGTAGATAAATATCTGTTTATAAGTTTTTTTTAAAAAAAATATATCTGTTTATATGACATTGAGAGTGATTTAAGTTATACCTGTATTACCTTGTAACCAACACCGATAGAGATTAGAGGGTTACAAACCACCCTGCACACTCTCTACCGCCACCACAAAGAGGAGTAAAAACCACCATTAAATGGCATTGTGGGTTGTCTTCTACTGTGGCAACTTGGATTTGGAGCACCTTTTATTGCCAGAGTTAGTTAATCACTCGAGGAACTTTATGCTTGGATGCAAACTAGTGAGGTTTATTGTCTTCACATATTTATGAGTCAACGTATAGGAATTCTCCATAAAATCGACCTTTAATAATGAAAAGTAACTTAACAAGCTACTAGCAGTTCGAACTATGTCTTCTAGGGTGTGCTCTCAAGGCAATTTCTGCTTTCATGAGGGAAGACAAAAGCTTTTCCACTAAACAGAATTATGTTTTCGAGCTTCACTGTGCCTGTCTGGGAAATAGTTTATATGGTCTACTGATGAAATATGTTTATACTAACAAAAGAAGACGAAAATGAGCTACAGGTAGGTCTGATCCTAATGTTTCTTTTAGTTTGTACGAATCGATCAATATCAACACCTAATGCATCTATTGATGCCTTCAACGTTTAAAGCTCATTGTTTTATGCATCTCATTTCAGTTGAATAATTCTATGTTAGATTCAACTTCTTAGTTAGTTAGTCCCCTTTGCTTTTACAAGCACGGATTTTGAATACTCTCGGTTATTTCTTCTCAAAGATTAACGGTCATTATTATGTCGGTTTATTGTGGGTTGATTTCTCAAATGGTCACTCAACTCTCAGCTAATAATCTGTGAAACCAACTCGTTTGTTGCTGTCTAACTATGTTGCTAAAACTCTCAAAAAATGTTGTCACAACCGTGTTGGATCCTCCAAAATGCACTTTTGGAAGATCCGACAAGAACCCATTGACATCTTCGAAGAGTCTGAGCAACATAGCTTAGACATTGGCGTGTTAACGTACTAAATGATTTTGTTTGAAAAAATGCAGGATCAAGATGGAGCCATGTTAGGAGGAGAATTCGGATTTGATGCTTATTCACTTGGTTCAGGTTTATGAGGTTTTTGTAACTAGCAAGTTAGGAAGGAGAGGATCCAGTGATATAGCAAAATGTTATTTGCTCATTTAAGAGTCTCTTAACAATATATGCATACTATGCCTTTTTTTTCATTGTTCTTTTCCAGTCCAGGAACGTTATTATCGATCGTAGAAAACTCTTAAATGCTAATTACTTGTTGCTTTTAAAGGGCCGGTTCTGTGAGTTCAACTGAATCATTTGCATTCATCTCCAACTCTGTATATATATGCGAATTCTTTTGAAATGTACACATATTTAGTGCAGCTTATGAGTTAATATCATGTGAGTTGATGACCCATGTATAAGATATTAAATTGGTAAGAACAGATACTACACTTTATTTTAGCCAAAAGCAGAGAACGGAATGCTTTGTAAAGCCCAGTCTACAGCCCAACTCTTTTATACTAGTTCCCCTGCTATCGTAGTTTCCTTCTCATTTACTCCCTCCGCTCCAATTTATGTGTCGCTTTTCATATTTTGAGGTTCAAATAAATATATCGTTGACCATAAATTTTTCATACGTCTTTTAAATATTATGAATTGTCAATTATTATGACTTATAATATTTTCTATGTAATTTATAAATATATAAATTTTATTTCAAAAAATTTGAAGATTTCATGCGTAAATTACCAGTCAAACATAAGTTGTTTGACTCTTGAAAAATGAAAAGTGCCACATAAATTGGGATATAGGGAGTATTTATTTATTTTAATGGGGGTAGGGGTAGGGGAAATGAGGAGGATATTACAATGCAGCGAAATCGAACCTTCACTAACAAAACGAGATTTCAAATAGCTAACCAATTGAACTACTAATATTCCCTATCGTAGCTTCGTTGGGGACACAGTGAGAACGGCCTAGCTTTATACAAAGAGGAAAAATTGTAAAGCAAAATTTATACCAAAAAAAGGGAAGGACAATGTAGATAAGGCATAAGATAAGACATTAATTTGGCTTCAACGGATAATTAAACACTTCAACTCTTTTCACGGTATCTTGTGGGCACATAACGTTGATGTGACATAAATTTTAGAAGTATGTTGATGATTATTTTCTAAGTTTTGGAGTGTTCAACTAACAGAATGGAACGAGTTGAGGTGTTTAGAGGTTAGTTGTCAGTTGAAGTCAAGTTCAAGCGTCTATTTTATGTATTATGCCAAAAAATAATTACAAATTAATGCATTACTTTCCTGAAAAATAATGTAGGGTTTGTTCGTACTATTTTTGTTACTTGTTATTTTTTGTTCTCCAATTATCACATTATTATTTGATTATTATTATTGCTTCTTGCTTTTTATCCTTCTAAATGCTATGTTATGCTTTTCCTGTTATTTGTTATGTCCTCTTTCCTTATGTATTTTCTTTGATGTAGTTGAGAGTCTTTCCAAAACAATCTCTAAGATCTCTACCTCCACATGGTAAGAACATGAAATAGACCTACTAATACTTCGTAATTTACTAATTTTCTGATTCTTTTTTTCATTCATAAGACGAAAGTCAACTCTCGTTCTTTAGACTAATCTATGACTGAATAAAAACAAGTTTCGTTACTCTTTATCACATACACGAAAAAAAGAAAGAGGTTACGATAGCAAACCTCTTAGCATTGATTTTTCACAAACAAAACGACTGCAAGAATGTCTACATATATGATGAACTAGAAAGTTTCCTCACAATCAAATAACAAGATGAAAACATTTTGCTTTCAACCATTATGAAAATTGGAAAGATAAATTGATCCATAAAACTTTTTAACCAAGATCAAGAAGCAAAGATATAATAACCATCATGTTAAGCAAATGAACAAAATAATTCCAATTTTAGAAATAGGTTTTTCGTCTTTATCAAAATATTGAGCAAAATGTAGGATCAAACAGACACGAAGAATCAGTGGTCAAATTCAAATATAACGAACAGAAGGAGATAAATAACGTTGAAGTAAAGTTAGAGAAAACGCGACAAACACTTGAACAGTTGGGAGGAAGAAAAGAAGATAAGTTCATCCATAAATCTTGTTAAGCCAACAAACAAAGATATAACAACAATGTTAAATGAATAAGCCACAGATCAAGAGCTTGAACTTGCAAATACTGATGAAAATGTAGAAAAAGACACAAAGTTTACGCAACCAACTAAAGAACAACAACTACATTGAACTAAAGTTAGAGAAAACGCGATAAGCACATAAGCAAAAACGTCGATAACCATAGCATATAGATCTCAATTAGTAACTTAATACATGGAAATAAACAAACCGATCTTAACATAATGTTAGGCAAAAGCTTCGGAACTATGATTAACTTCAGTCTAATAGATAGCGTTAAACAAAGCAGAACAGTTGGGAGGATGGAAAGAAGATAAGTTGATCCATAAAACTTGTTAAGCGAACAAAACAAAGATATAACAACAATGTTGAACGAATAAGCCACAGATCAAGGGCTTGAACTTGCGAATACTGATGAAAATGTAGAAAAAGACACAAAGTTTATGCAACCATCTAAAGAACAACAACAATATTGAACTAAAGTTAGAGAAAACGCGATAAGGACATAAGTAAATAGGTCGATAACCATAGCATATAGATCTCAATTAGTTACTCAATACATGGAAATAAACAAACTGATCTTTGCATAGTGTTAAGCAAAAGCTTCAGAACTATGATTAACTTCAGTCTAATAGATAGCGTTAAACAAAGTACTTGAACAGTTGAGAGGAAGAAAAGAAGATAAGTTGATCCATAAAACTTGTTAAGCCAATAAACAAAGATATAACAACAATGTTAAACGAATAATCCACAGATCAAGGGCTTGACCTTACGACTACTGATCAAAATGTAGAAAAAGACACAAAGTTTACGCAACCAACTAAAGAATAACAACAATATTGAACTAGAGTTAGAGAAAACGCGATAAGCACATATGCAAAAAGGTAGATAACCATAGCATATAGATCCCAAATAGTTACTTAATACATGGAAATAAACAAACCGATCTTAACATAATATGTTAAGCAAAAGCTTCAGAACTACGATTAACTTCAGTCTAATTGATAGTGTTAAACAAAAGCGATTAACTTCAGTCCTAATAGATGGTTAGATCAGGAGATAGCCGATAGGAATAATCAAAGAGGACTGACTACCAGTACTGCACCAAGTCACCTTAAAGGTGATGCCAGGGATTTTTTTAGTTTTCTGCGGTCCTCCTGGAGCAAGATTCTACTTGCTTCAATGCCATACAAGGTCGCATAAGGTGGGGAGCGAATGCAAGCTGGAGGATTCAACCAGAGATCCCTGCGAAAACAGAGCAAAAAATCACAATAAACATTAAACCTTGTTTGAATGGTTGTTAACCAGTTCCAATTTAGTGGTTCAAATCTGATTTCTGGCACATGATTAATTTGTATGGTTCTCTCTTCCCTAGAATTAATTGTTATCTTTACATAATAATGGATTCAACGATATGATACGATAAAACCCAAACGAGCATTGTACAGTACACAATAACAATTATACAAACAAAATAACTAGAAAAAAAACTCGAAAAGTGAGGTACGATTCGCTGCATCCGAAGCTGTGGAGGTCATGGAGGCTCTGAAACATATTCAAATTTGAATAGAAAATCAGTTACAGAAATCAGTGATTAAAAACAAAACAAAATAGAGTATAACAACCTCTTTGGGATGCAGAGTGTTTTTGCGAGACAGTTTCAAAGGCCGACGAGCTTTAACAAACTCATCCTAAGTTTTAAAAATGGGGAAAAATTCAGATTAAAATTGAAGAAAAACTATATATCAGAGATGAAATCGAAAAGTACGAAGAAAACCTGTTGATTCTCCGTCTTCTTCTTCTTATCAATGTGATGTTCTTCATTCTGTTCCTGCTTCTCCTTCTCCTTCTCCATCTCCATCAATGCGCTTTCTATTTCTATTGTGCCTATTGTTGTAAAGTGGAGACGAAACAAAAAAAAAAAAAAAAAAAACCCTTGGAATAGGTTGGTCCGGTATAAATTATAATAATTTCAAGATAAAATGTAGGATTATTTTATTTTATCAGGAATTTTCATAATTAACAAATATTGAGATTCCTTAACTACAGTTTCACTCATTATAATTTATAGCTACGCATCCAAATGTCTAATCCAACAAAGGGCTAACCCATCGGTGGCCCCCTAAAGTTGGCATCAATTTTCACTTAGACATCTTAACTAGACTTTGTTCGTTTTAGACACCTCATGTAAGACCTTGATATGTCATTTTGACACTTTTTTTACATTCAACAAAAATATGATGGTGGGTGTGTTCCACTCGCGGATGATGTGTAAAGTGTCAAATAAAATGAGGACACTTGTCATTTTGTTCAAAATAATTCTTAAATAATAAACTATCAATTATTTTTTTTAAAAGATGGCCAATGGATCGATAACACGTGGCATTTTTTTTTCCAAATAATAACAAAAAAGGATTAAATCACCTTAAAAAATCTTTAGGAGAAACATCTCCCACCCCACCCCCACCCCATCGTCTTCTCTCTTCTCCAACGTTGGAGAAACAAGCAAAGTAGCACACATACCTTAATCTTCTACCATATACCATAAATTTTCTCTCTCTCTTTTACTTAAATATTGTTCAATCCTTCTATGGTATAACTTTAGTGAACTTGCGTAACTCAAATTTTTTCAAATAAATGCAGCTCCACAATTTTTATTGCTAAAAGAAAATTCTACAGATTTTATTGCTAAAAAAAATAATCTAAGATCCAATGAACTTTTAAAATACAAATGTGTACGTGTTCATATCACATTGTTAAGTTTCTTTTAATGGGATTATCGCATTTTTTTAGTGATTTTTCATTCATCCCCAACTTTTCATTTTTTTTTCTTCAAATTTCAGTCTTTTTTTCTCAAATTAAATTGAGGAAGGAGGGCATCATCCTTGGGAAATCTTGGGGAAAGCTCTGATGTTTGGAATTAGATTCCTAGTTTGTGGCATCATCGAATATATTTCACCATGAAAGAAGTTCAAGTTTGAGAAAATGGTGGTTGAAAAAATGGGGAAGAAGAAGGAAATATAAAATAAAAATTGGCTAAAAAAGAGCCTGACGCGCGGTTAATGAGTGGGTCACACTCACTATGCCATATCAGCAAAAAGTGTCAAAATGACATATTAGGATCTTACATGAGGTGTCTAAAATGAACAAAGTCTAGTTCAGGTGTCTAAGTGAAAATTGATGCCAAATTTAAGGGGCTACTGATGGGTTCAGCCTCCAACAAACATAAGGTCCCTTATGCTTTATTGCTTCAACACAAAGTTACCAATACCAACAATTGATGTGAAATCCCAGTTTGTTTGTATCCAAGAAACTTCGCGTCAAAGAAAATGTAGTTATAGCCCATTGTGCAAGCCTCCCACTGGGGTCTCGATATGCCAAAAGCGCGAGAAATACCATACTTTCCTTTCCTTTTTTCGCCTCCATGTAGCCGGAGGGGGACACGGGGGCATAAAAAAGGGGAACAATCAAAACTTGTTCACAACATTTCACAGAGGATTCAAATACAAACCACACATTTTTAAATACTATCAACTTTACATAGTTTCATAGGAAAAAGACTTGTAAAAACATAAGCTTTAAACATGTAGGATTTAACACACTAGAGACTGTTTTAAACACCTCATTTCATTGGTCTTTGGATAGTTTTCTTTTTTTGGCCATTGTACTGTTTTTGCCTATTTTCCAAGGATTGATTTGATCCACCAAATTCCTTTGGTGTCTTTGGGGCTATCTTCACTCTCTGGTGGGGAATCAGATTGTGGCGTCTTGTGGAGCTTACTCACGTCGTAGCCTTCTTCTTTAGCCTTCTCAACAAGCTGGTTGTAAATCTCATCATCAAGATGTGTTCGCCTACTTAATATCTGCCAACAAAATACATTTTGTTAAGCCGGAAAACAAGAATCCGTTGGAAAAAACATGTAAAAACACTAGGGGATTTCTTTCGACTAGTCCAAGCCTCGGTGGATAAATTTGCCTGCTACCTGTGCTGGTGGGAGGTAACAGTCAAGGTGCGCGCAAGCTTGGCTGGGACACCACAGTTAAATAAAAAAAATGCACATCTGATAGCCTAACAAACAGAAGGCTTGAAACAAAATATGGAGTCTGCGTAACTAAATATACTACTGACTTCTTTAGTTTACATGGAACAAAAGTTTAGGAATTGCATATGGAAGGATAATCCTAATGTTCTATTATTAGTAAACAATATTCGTTTCAATATGAAGATGAAGAGAAAGGTAGGCAACTATGGCTTTCCACAAAAATCTAATCAGCAGAGCGTTAATGAAACGTACAGGATCTTAGGAAAGCAAAAGCTTCAAATGATATCTAATGGGATGAACATGCTCAATGCGAGGATCATTCACGAAATTTAACATAAACAGCAAACTGAGATGCCACAAATTATAAATAGTCTCATGCAAATAAGGTATAACAGGCTTGAAAGAACTAAAAAGTATCAAATACTTGAGATAACTCTTCAAGAATGTTACAAGTGAGAGCAGATCAACATAACAATGACAGAAAAACTAGCATGTTGATAGACTCGGTCACTGGACATGATTTCACATCTAAACGGGTCGCCCGATGCACAAAGCTTTTTGTCTTCATGTAAGGTCCGGGGAAGGGCTACTACCCAAGGGTGTGTGATGTACATAGCCTAACCCATCGATCACACCGAAAAAACATTACAGTTATTCCAAGGCTCACCTTCATCATGATTTCACATCTATGTACTAAAAACTCATCCATTTCAAAGACTACACACATCCTTAATTCAAAACCACAAGATTCAAAAACTTCCCTTTGTTCCTTAAACTTCATACTCAATCAAACTAAGACACTTAAAAATTGGCACAGAGGGAGTCTATAACTAATCTATCCAACACCTAATAAGCAAAAGTAGTCTTGAACATCTACACTAAAAATCCAGACTCCACCTCTCTCTACCAACTAAAAACTCATCCAATTTTCATATAAAATGATAAAAGACAATAACTTTAAAGGATAACAAAGAAACTTACCAATAAATACTTCATACTAGGCTGACCATCTATCTATGTACATAAAAAAATCAAAAAATTATCTTATACATTTATAGTGAACACCATCCTGCCCCCTGATCACAAGACGACAACTTTACTGTTGTTCCAAGGCTACCATAACTCATCCATTTTCTTTATGACACATGACAAAGACAACAACTTTGAATGTCAAAAGTTAGAAAAAAGGGAACTTACCCATAAATACCTCCTGCTAGGCTGACCAATCAAAGCATACTGATAATCCTCATCAATATACAAAACCCAATAATCACCAGTAACAGGAATAATAGGCAAAAATGGTGGAACATAAAACCTGACTTTCAATTTTGCCTCATCACTATTAGGATCAGCCTTATAAGCAGTTCCTTCAATAAACCCTCTTTTGCCATTACACCATGTCTCATTCAGCACATGTACAGTGCCATCTGAGTTCAATGTATAAGTAGCCCTTGTGTCCACTCCATCTTTAGGCTGAAATCTTGATGGGAATGAAGCAATTTCATACCATCTACCCATATACCTCTTTAAATCAAGATTCTTTACCACTTCCATTACTTTTGTAGCCATTTTTTTGAAGTTTTAGCAAATGGGGTTTTCAGATTTGGGAGATTTTTGATAAAAATGGAATCTTTATATAGGAGAATTTTCTTTGATTTTAGGATTTTGGTTTCTAGAGAGTGTGAATGTGTATATATATACAAGGGAAATTCATGTTATGGGATGGACGTGGATATTTAAGGACCTTACATTTTTAAAGTAATTTTTTTGGGAACTTCCTTTAACAATTAACCAATTTATTTTCCGTGCTCGCCGTTGATCATCTTACTAATAATAGTTGTCTCATATTAATTATTCACTTTACTAAATTAAGAAAACATTATTTACGTTTTCCTTTTATTACTCTTGCAGTTAATCTTTTTGAAAGAGTTTACATTTGTTTGTAAAATTCTAAGAAGTTTTTTCAAGGAGTAAATTAGTAAAATTATATTCTTATTTATGATTTGTTAATATGCGTATAAAAAGGAAATTTATCAATTAATATAGAACGGAGAGAGTATATATTACGTATTCAAATTCGTTTAAACGAAACGAGATAAATCCAATTCATTCGATATTGTTCATATTTAGTTCTTTTATTTTGGAAGCTATTTCTATTTTTATCTCTTTTTTCTATCGCGAAAATATATTTTTTGGTGTCGAAAACTTGGATACGCTAGCGAGTGGGACATATTTTGAAGTAATTGTTTGAATTTCTCGGCATGTATCACGCACCTCACTATCATTACATCTATATTCAATTGTGCTTGAGAATTTCATCAACATTTTGCTTGTATTACCTTACTCATAGGATAATTATAAATACAATTTATATAAGTTAAAATTCACAAATATAGTATCAGTGTATTAACTTGTATCTTTTCTTTTGATAGATTAAGGTAACAATATGTATATACTAGTTATGATTTAATGATAAAAATGAATATGTAAGTATTTGTCATGTATTTAGTGAATTGACGTAAATAAAAGTTCAGACAAATTTTACCTAACTATTAAGTATCGACTAAGCAACAAATGTCTTTTTGCAATTCATTACGATCCCTTTTAGAAAAGTTGGAAATAACTTCTCTAACTTATAAGGGTAAAATCTGCATCTTCACTAGATGTGTTGTAGTTAAGTAGAACGAGAAGTATTAGAAAAGAGCTTTTTTTAATGGAAAAAAATTACTCGAGCTAGCTTTTACTTCAGTTTTAATTTATCCGTCTTACTTTCCTTTTTAATACGTTTCAGAAGAATTAGCAACTTTTTTATTCCAACTTTCCAAGATTAAAAGACATTCTAGTATATTCCACATATCATAACTTTACCACAAAATTTGAAAATCTTCTTTACATTTTTAGACTCCATGTCAAGTCAAATAAATTGAAAAACGTGAGAGCATATATAACAGACTAACAAATGCAAATAAAGTTTGCTGTATAATATTCCATATTTATCAACATTCTTGAGTGAGAAAAATACAACCATGGTGCATTTGATAGCAAATGCTAACATTTTTAAGAATAAAGCATTATCTCAGAACTTCAGTAGCCAAGAACCAGAGAATTGCATCATTGAAGTCTCATGCAAAGTAGGCAAGCTGTGGCAATGTAATACACGGGCGTTATGGCCCCTGACAATGCTCAGAGACAACTCGAGGGGTGGGTGGGATTGCCTCATTCTCTTCTGTCACCGAATACACTTCATCCTCAGGTTCAATATAAGCTGGTTTTTCCTTCTTGTATTTGGGGATGCATCCATTGGCAATTAAGAATAATGCACAAATTTACTTAGTAACATGCTTTGGGATAGCAGTTCAAATAGAAGATGTAAATCAAGATTTAAGCGCAACATAGGCGTATTAGTTATAAAGTAGTACTGGGATATAATTCATGTCAAGTTTGATGATATTCCAAGATGTAGTTCAAAGTACTGGCCAAATTGACCTTAAATAAACACAAGCAAATTGAAGGTAAACTTATTACCTTCTCATGCGGGAAGATCCAATTTTCATTCAACCCAATCAAGATGGAACCAGCAGTCTTTACCATCTGTGTCACCAACAACTGAAATGACACCGGTCCACCACCCAGCAAAGGTGAAATGCAACATTGTTCACCTGAAAAGAATGCTGCTGATCCTGCAGCCGCGACATGAACTGTAGGACGGACTGTTAGCTGACATACTCATGTTTAGGTGTGGATTCACCTTCATCAGATAACAAATGCATGAACTCAACCGAGAAAATAATTTTTTCTTTAGGGTTTCGGCGGTGGCAGCCGAAACTGTTGATTCAGTGGTTCCATAATGATGGTAATCTAAATCTCTTTCCAGAAAGACTAGTTTAAAAAAGAAAATGAACTATGTTAAGAATGAGGCTCAGATTTTAGCTTATTTAATCCAAAATAGAGGAGGAAGAGCAGAGTTAACACTGCTGCAGTTGCAAGCAACAATTGCCTTACAAGACCTTCCAATTGGACTTAGCCAAGCCAGGCCATGAATCAACTCTCATCTTATTCACTTTTCATTTTCATTATAAATAATCTTCATTGCCTCGGAAACTTGGTGCATTCAGGATCTAAAAAGGCATGAAAGTTTGAGTAGTGTAGATAAATGCAGCAACAACCAGCTTCAATATCAAACTGGTTAAAGACAGTATATGGATCCTAAATATCCATTTCCATTCCCTTTGGACTTGTTTCATATCAGTACCAAACAATTTATGGAAATTGTATAAATGGATACATAAGAAGTTTCTTTCTCAAAGGGACTCTTCCTATATGTGCTGATCGTATGAAGGATGAAAAAAACAGACTACATATTGTAGAATCAAACTTTAAACAGAAAAGAGGCTCAGATTTTGTGTGAAAATCAATCAGAAAAAAGGGCTAATTCACCATGGCTGCAAAAAGCAAATGCCTTTGTGACAGAGCACGTAAGAACCAACCTCATGAATTCCCCTGCCTTTGCCTAGCCAAGATATGAATCAGCTTAAAAATCTGATTTTCAAACTTCCTGGAGAATATCATCACAGCCTCATTCACAAAGTTTAGGGTTGAGGATTCGGGGTTTCTAGACAAGTTGACGGGGGAAAAATGTATGTTCCCTTATTATTAATATTATTATTATCATAACCATGGCAATCATCATCATCATCAAGAACATTTTGCTGATGAAAGGGCTGTTAAACTATATCTGTCTAACAAAAGCATAGGAAAATTCATTGGCTAAATTGAACTTAAGAGAAAAGAGAATAACCACCCTCAGAAAATCACTACCTTTCTCGAGTTCAATAAAAAGCCTCATTTACTGAGCATAAAGAGATAATTGGAGGCTCAGATTTGCCTTTTCTCATTCAAAAAGCTAAACAATGGACATGGGCGCATGGCTGCAAGCATCAACAGTCTAGTGAGATAGTTCCCATTTCTCACAGAGCCTTAAAGCTGCCATGCCAATCCCCATCAGTTGAGTGACCATTTGAGATATTAACCACGGACTTTAGGACTCACATTTTGTTGTACATGAACATGCAAAGAGAAAGGGACAACGCCATGGCTGCAGACACCAGTTTGCAAATGATGCCATACCTGGTCGCCCTGCCAAGATACGGGTCAGGTTTTCTCAATGCAGTAAAGTAGGGTGTTTTACAAGAATTGCCTGTAGATGTGTGTGGTCTTTGACCCACTTACTCCATGGAAACTTTTGACTTCTGACTTCGACTTTGAAGGTTTTCCATGGGGGAAGCGGGTCAAGACCATCCATTATCAAGGTCATTGGGTGTACTTTCCTGTGTAACAAAGGAATAGGGAAATCACTGGCTAAATTGAACTTCAGAGGGGAGCAAAAACCCTTAGAAAATCTCAACCTTCCTCGAGTTTCCATAAAAAGCCTCATTTTTCCAACACAAACAGAGATTTAGGAGGCTCAGATTCGCCTTTTCTCATACATAAGCTAAACCCCGCTATGGCTGCAAGCTTAAGGATGCTTTGTGAGACGCAGACACAAAAATAGCTCCACTATCTCACAATACCCCAACAAAACTGCCACGCCAAGATACAGCAAGGCTCAACCATCTGATGAGTAAAGACAAAAATCATCACAGCCCCATTATGGTCCTCATGTCAAAGGTCTTCGTTGCAGAAATGACACCATTTAGCCACTTTAGGGCGGCTTCACTAAAATATTTTCCTCCATACTAAAACATCCAGAGTAAGATGAATGTGACAATTGAGGCTCAGTTCTTCTATTCATGATCAGGTAAAGAAAGTCCTGCCATGTCATGGCTGCAAATATCCCCAAGTTGCATGCAACAAAATCACAGGCATCCGGGTAATTGCCACGCCAGGTTGCCATCGGGTACCCTCAATGCTCAATTACTAGCTCAAGAGGATAGACTGAAAGATCATCACTGCCTCAATAAGGGACTATTTTGGACATTTTCTCATGATATGTGTGTGCATGCAGAGATTTTTTCATCATTTAGGTTCAGAACTCTTCGAGTCCTGGGACGTCCAGTTGGGCTAGTTGGAAATTGAGGCTCAGACCTGCAAAAAATGGGGCAAAGAGAAGGCGACAACGCCATGGCTGCAAAAGAACCAGTTGCATGTGAAAGAGAAGACTCGATCACAAGCCATCCAGGTTTGCCATGCCAAGATACGGGTCAAATAGTCTCCATGCCTCAAACAGCAGCCCAGATAAGCAATATCATCACTGCCTCTTACAATATGGAAACTTTTCCATAAGTGCCCGTTTGAATAACTTTAACAAGAAATATTAATGAAACAAATGAGACCTTCAGATCTCTGAGTATTTCATACCAAAAGCATTTGGTCTAAGCTATCTCGGAATGATCAGAAAATTGAATAGTATTACTTACATCAGCATCATATTACCACCATTGAAGGCAATGACAACAAATATTGTTGGTTGTTTCTACTTTTCCAGAGGGTTGTTTGTTTGGTTAAAGGAGAAATCATAGACCAATCAGAGGGGGCAACCACCCTCCAAAGAAATTCCCTTTTTCTCACTGTTGGTCTCATTCTTCACACTGGGCTGAGCTTCCATTAGAGTGTAAATCCAGGAAATTACACCCAATGAACTTGGAACTGGTCTAAAACAGCAATTTCTGCACTTCGTCCACAAACAAAGCTAAAAGGGTTGTTTATTAGAGCAAAGAAAAAATCATTGACGTACCAGAGATGGTCTAACACCCTGAAAAAATCCACATTTTTCTCTGACTGCCTCATGTTTTCTAGCTAAAATGAACAGGGACCAGGGTTTCCATCAAATGAGATTCTGGGTTTCGATCCCGGCATACTCGAAGTGACTCATTGGAAGTTGAGGCTCAGATTTGTGCAAAAAAGGGGTAAAGAGAAGACGACAACGCCATGGATGCAAAATGAACGGGTTATGTGATTCGGGTTTGCCCTGCCAAGATACGAGTCGGGTTTTCTCCATGCCCCGATTTTCAGCGCGGAATTAGCAATATCATCACTGCGTCTTTGAGAAAGATGGAACCTTTTCTATACCAATTTGTGGACAGTTTTCCAGACTAGTATATTGAAATGGAGAGAGTATGACATTACTACTACTGCTAGCAACATTACATCAATGGCAACAGATTTATTTATTTATTTTTGGGAAGTTTCACAAATATACCAATGGAGGGTTGTTGATTTGGTTGAACAAGAAATCATAGGTCAACCAGAGAGGACAACCACCCTCCAAAAAATTTTCCCTATCCCTGTTGGCCTCATTCTTCATACTGGGCCAAGCTTCCATTACTCTGTAAACTGTAAGTCCCTGCAACTTTGTAAACTTCAGCTATTCTCTAAACAGGGTCCTAAAATACAGGAAATTACAACACCCAATGACGTTGGAAATGGTCTAAAAGCAGCTATTTGTGCACTTCATCCACATACAAAAGCTAAAAGAATTGTTGATTAGAGCAAAGAAATCATTGACATACCAGAGATGGTCGACCACCCTGTAAAAATGCCCATTTTCCTCCGATTGGCTTGTCCTTTAGAGCTAAAATGAACAAGGTTTCCATCAAATGAATTTCGGGGTTTGGATCCTGGAACTCATTGGATGTTGAGGCTCAGATCTGTGTAAAATGGGGCAAAGAGAAGATGACAACACCGTGGCTGCAAAATCAACCAGTTACATAATCTGGGTTTGCCCCACCAAGATACGAGTCGGATTTTCTCCTTGCCCAGAATTGGCAATTTTATCACTGCCTCCTTCGAAAGATGGATTCTTTTCCATATCAATTGTGAACAGGTTCAAGACAAGTGAATTAGAAGAGAGGGAGTATTACTACTGCTGCTATCAACTAATCATCAATAGAAACATGTACCAACGGAGGATTGTTGGTTTGGTTGGTCAGAGAAATCATAGGTTAATTAGAGAGGGCAACTACCCTCAAAGAATTTAGAGAAAACAATAAACAGTACTAGTACTTCTAAAGAGGGTTGTTAATTTTGTTTATGGGGAAATCATAGGCCAAGCAGAGGCACCCTCAAAGAATTCCCTTTTTCTCTGTTGGCCTCATTCTTCATACTGGGCTGAACCTCCATCTTTCTATGCTTTTGCAGCTGCTTTTCCTGTAAAAGCAGTAACAGACTGAGAGACAGAAAGAGACATCCAATTATTATTATTTATATATATGATATAAAGGCTGTTGATTAGAGCTGAGATAAAATCACTGGTATACCGGAGATGGTCAACCACCCTGAAAAATCCCTTTTTACTCCGATAACCTCATTTTGAGATAAAATTTTGATGGAGAACTGCATCTGAAAAATGGGGTTCAACAAAAGCTGAAAAATCCAACTGCGTATCTCAGTTCCTGAAACGACCATCCATTTAAGATAATCACACGCTTGCCATAGACTAAAGGGCTCAGATTTTGCTGTATAAGAACATGCAAAGAGAAAGCGACATTGCCATGGCTGCAGATACACCGATTTGCAAATGGATGCCTTACCGGGTCGCCCTGCCAAGATACGAGTCGGATTTTCTCAATGCAGCGAAGCAGATTATAGTCCAGAAAGAAGCAAATCATCATCACAGCCCATTTTATCAGATCAATCAACATCAATAAAACACCTCATTTACGTTCCGAACTCTTAAAAAAAGCAGCTACCTTGTTGTGTCATTTCTACCTTGCAGAAGCACAAGCAGAAAAAGCATATATATATTTGGAATCTATGGCCAAACGCCCTTAGTTGTGCGGACTCTTCACTTTTGATGCCGCACCCGTCTCGGATTCTTCAAATATACACTACTTTTGGCGAATCCGACACGCACCCGTTGGCATTTTTGAAGAGTCCGAGCAACATAGCAAACGCCTGCATGGTCTCGTTTTCAGTTTCTTGATCTTTTCTTTTTCTCAAAGGACTGTTTTTTTTTTCTGAATGGAGAAAGAAATCATGGACATAAATAGTAGAGAGGAGGCAATCACCCTTTACAGAAAATCCCAGCTCTCTCTGATGTCTCATTCTTCATTCCTGGGCAAAACTATGATGAGGGTACTGCAAAAACACACTATGTTATACATATATATATAGCACAATACCCAATTCACAAGTTCTTTTGCTCGTGCCATGGCTGACCAAGAGAACATCAGTGAAGGAAAAAGTAGTTCTTTTTTTTTTCTTCTGTTTTCTGAAAATCTAATTAGATGTTTGCTACCATAGCCATGGTTAATCATCATCAACAGCAAGATCATTATTGGCATTAGATGATAAAAGGGTTGTTAATCTCTCTCTTTGTAACGGAAGTACTGGAAAATTCATCGGCTAAATTGAACTTCAGAGAAAGGGACTAACCACCCTTAGAAAATCTCAACCTTTCTCGAGTTCCATAGAAAAGCCTCATTCCTTGAACACAAACACATATTTGGTTGATTTGAAGTCCTAAATATATTAAGAAGGATATTACATAAATTTTAGTTGATTTAAAGTCCCAAGTATTAGGAATATAGTAAAAATGACAACTTTATCTAGTGTGAAATCTAGTTTTAACGGGTAAAAAAAGCGAACAACATTTCGCTAATGACCTCCATGCTTTTAATATAATATAGATGTGATAAAAGGGCTGTTGATTAGAGCTAAGATAAAATCATTGGCATACCGGAGATGGTCAACCACCCAGAAAAATCACCTTTTCACTCCGATTACCTCATTTTTAAGATAAAATTTGATGGAGAACTGCATCTGAAAATGGGGTTCAACAAAAACTGAAAAACCGAAGTGGGTATCTCAGTTCCCAAGAACGACCATACATTTAAGACCATCACATGCTTGCCATACACTTTAGGGCTCAGAGTTTGCAGTATATGAACATGCAAAGAGAAACCAACACACGCCATGGCTGCAAGACACTGATTTGCAGATGATGTCGCACCAAGATACGAGTCAGATCTTCTCAATGCAGTAGATTATTAGCCCAGAAAGAAGAAAATCATCATCACAGCCCATTTTTAGATCAATCAATATCAATTAAACACCTTATTTAGGTTCTGAACTCCTAATAAAACAGCTATCTTGTTGTATCAATTCTACCTTGCAGAAGCACAAGCAGAAAAAGGAAAAAAGCATAGACATATATATTATACACACACACACACACATACATATATATGGAATCTATGGCCAAATGCCTACACAATTGTTGATCTTTTCTTTTTCTCAAAGGGTTGTTGGTGTTTTATGAACGGAGGAAAAATCATGGACATAACAGAGAGAGGACAACCACCCTTTACAGAAAATCCTATCTCTCTGATGTCTCATTCTTCCTTTCTGGGTTAAACTATGCTTAGGATTCTTCCATAAGCATTATCATCACAACCTCATTTGAAAGACGGAAACTTCCCTACAAGTAGGTGTTTGGACAATTTCGAGCAACTTTTGACAAACAACAACCTACCCAGTGAAATCCCACAAACATAAGCTAAAATTAGAGGGATGTTTGGTCTAAGTTTAGAGAAAACAAGAAACAGTACTAGTACTTATGAAAAGGGTTGTTGATTTTGTTTACGGGGAAATCATAGGCCAAACAGAGGGGCAACCACCCTCCAAGAGTTCCCTTTTCTCTGTTGGCCTCATTCTAAACAGTGGGCTGAACCTCCATTTTTCTGTAGAACACTCTGATTTTATTTTTTTGAAAAACTGGGGGTAGGAGAAGCGGAAAGGGGGAGGGGATTACAAGGTGGAGAATCGAACCCTCACCAACAAGGTGAAAGTTCAAGTAGCCATTAGCCAACCAGCCTACTGAGCTACTAAGATTTCCCTAGAACATTCTGATTTATAAGAGACAATTTAACCAGAGACCCTGTAAGTCCACTTAACTGTCCCTTTTCAATGTTTTTGCTGCTGCTTCATCTGAAAATACAGACACTCTCTAACACACACATATAAATGCTTTTGCCGTACACTTTAGGGCTCAGATTTTGCTGTTCTACAAACATGCAAAGAGAAAGCGACATCGCCATGGCTGCAGATACCGGTTTGCAGATGATGCCATATCGGGTCGCCCTGCCAAGATACGGATCGGATCTTCTCAATGCAGTGAAGTAGATATAGCCCAGAAAGAATCAAATCATCATCACAGCCCATTTTTTCAGATCAATCAACATTCTTGTAAATCACCCATTAAAAGCAGCTACCTTGTTTTGTCATTGCATGCATATATATATATATATAAAATCAACATTTTTGTTCTTTTTTTCTTCTGAAAGGGCTGTTGGTTTTTTATAAATGGAGAAGAAATCATGGACATGGCAGAGAGGGGGCAACCACCCTTTACAAAAAATACCATCACTCTGATATCTCATTCTTCCTTTCTGGGCTAAACTGTGAGAATTCTGCCATAAGCATTATCATCATAGCCACTTCTGAAAGATGGGAACTTCCCCACAAGTAGGCGTTTGGACAATAACAAATAGTTTTTAACAAACATAAGATAAGATCAGAGTATGTTTGCTAACCTCGGAGAAACAAGAAAACAGTAGTAGTACATCTCAAGAGGGTTGTTGATTTGGTTGAAGGAGAAATGATAGGCCAATCAGAGGGGGCAACCACCCTCCAGGAATTTCCTTCTCTTTCTGTTGGCCTCATTCTTCATAGTAGAGGGGTGTATTTGGCCCTTTTCCGTTCTTCATACTGGGTTACCTCCACATTTTTCTATGCTTTTGATGCTGCTTTGCCTCAAAAAGAAGGCACACAAGAGCAAAGTAGTCACAGATACAGATACACAAGGGTTATTGATTGGAGCTAAGAAAAAAATCATTGGCATACTGGAGATGGACCACCCTGAAAAATCTCATTTTCTTCTCCGATTGCCTCATTTTTAGCCAAAACATTTAGGGCTCAGATTTTGCTGTATATGAATATGCAAAGAGAAAGCAACACATGCCATGGCTGCAAGACACAGCTTTGCATATGGATGCCATACCATGTCGCTCCGCCAAAGATACGGGTTGGATTTTCTCAACACAATAAAGTAGATTATAGTTCAGAAAGAAGCTGCCCATCATCACATCCCATTATTTTTCAAGTTTTTGCATGGATTGCTCCTATTTCAGATTAACCAACATCAATAGAACACCTCATAAGGTTTAGTACTCTTACAAAAAACAGATAGCTTTGTATTTACAGGGAAATAAAAGTGGATATTTGCAAAAATCAGCTATAAGTATATACAGAAGCAGAAAAAGGAAGAGCATATATAGTCCACTAACATAAGCTAAAATTAGAGGGATGTTTGGTCAGAACTTAGAGAAAACAAGAAACCAGTACTAGTACTTCCAAAAGAGGGTTGTTGATTTTGTTTATGGGGAAATCATAAGACCAAACAGAGGGGGCAACCACCCTCCAAGAATTCCCTTTCTCTCTGTCGGCCTCATTCTTAATATTGAGGCTGAACATTCACTTTTCTATAGAACACTCTTATTTATAAGAGATAATTTAACCAGAAACCCTGCAAGCCTGCTTAACTGTCCCTTTTCTATGCTTTTGCTGCTGCTTTATCTGAAAATGCAGCCACCCAGGAGCAAAGTAGTCACAGATAGACAGAAACAGACATACAATACACACATACATGGCATAATACAGACACACCCAAACTTGGTCTCGGCTGACAAGTAAGCACTCCAACTTTGAGAGTGCACATCTAGACACCTCAACTTGATCTCAAATGGAAACTAAACACTCCAACTCATCCCCATTGTGTCTCGTGCACACACATAACACATAAATCCTAGAGGTGTCTAGATGATCATTTTGTAAGTTGGAGCATTCAACTGACACAGCAGAGGTGTCTAGACCTCATACATATGCTAAAAAGGCTGTTGATTAGAGCTAAGTAAAATCACTGGCAAACCGGAGATGGCCAACCACCCTGAAAAGCCTTTTTTTACTCCGATTACCTCATTTTTGAGCTAAAAATTTGATAGAGCACTGCATCTGAAATGGGGTGTTCAAGAAAAACTGAAAAACGCAATTGGGTATCTCAATTCCCAAGAACAACTATCAAATGGTTGCCGTACACTTTAGGGCTCAGATTTTGCTGTTCTACAAACATGCAAAGAGAAATCGACATGGCCATGGCTGCAGATACACTGGTTAGCATATTGATGCCTTACCAGGTCGCCCTGCCAAGATACCGGTCGCATCTTCTCTACACGATGAAGTAGATTGTTAGCCAGAAAGAAGCAAATCTTCATCACAGCCCATTTTTAGGTTCCGAAGTCTCGAAAAAGCAGCTATCTTTGTTGGGCCATATGTATAAAAATATTTGGAATTCTATTGCCAAATGTGTAGATAATTCTTGATTTTTTTTAATCAAAGGGCTGTTGGTTTCTTTAATGAATGGAGAAGAAAGAAATCATTGACATAGCAGAGAGAGAGGGGGCAACTACCCTTTACAGAAAATCCCATTTTTTCCTTCTGATGTCTCATTCTTCCTTTCTTGGCTAAACAATGGTTGAAGATTTCAGCTAAACACTAGAATATATAGCCAAATCCCCAAGTTCGCTATGGCCGACCAAGGTCATACTGGGGAATGAAAAAGTAGTTCTTTCTTTATCTTTTATGAAAATCTCAAGAAATATACTATACCACGGAAGGTTATTGTAGGTTTGAATTATCAAGCAAACATATTAGGACATTATTGTTTTAGTACGCAAAGATGGTCACGAAGTTCTCATATATTGCAAACTTTTTTTTTTATCATAACAACTTGTTTGTATGGTTGTTACTTATTGTATTGTGTTATTAGTTTAAATGCAATGTTTGTTTTGATTGTTATTTAAATTTCATTGTATCATATCGCTTCATCATTAGGTAACAATGAAAAGTCTCATTTTGTGTGGTCGCGTTGAAAAAGCACATTCGACCTTTCGTCTTGATTCACAATCGATAAATCAGGATCTTAAGGCACACAATTCTTGATCTTTTAAGAATTCTAAAGAACATCCATCCTATGCTCATACTGTATCACAAACTATTCCAAGAATCTTAGAAAGCTCAACTCTATGCTGACTTTAAATCTCAGTTTCAACTAACATGAGAGATAACCAACAAAATCTTAGTTTTTAAACATCATTCAACTGCTTGAAATTTCTCTCTGTGATGCCAAAATTCAAATTTGAACAGGTCAATCAGCTGCTGGATACGTCTAGTTCTTATACTGACCAGATTTAATCATTTACCTGCAGGTGTTGGAGCAAACAGGCCTCTCTTGAACTGCTGCATGCACTCATCGAAGAGTGTAAGAGAATGAAAGAACACCAACATCAAACTTGTATCGACACAATCTGAAGTTCCACGAGTTGAACAGACTTGAAAGTCAAAGCAAGGTTCCAAGTACTGCTTTAACTGGGATAAAAATTACCAAAAGAAAATGAAATTAGATAAAAGAACACAGAAAAAAGTTAAAATTTGGCTCTGAACAACGACAGATGATCCTGGGTAATTGGAGAAGCCATAACTCTCTCCAATCCTTAACAAACTAGTGGCTACTCAAAATAAAGGAGAACCTGAAATTAAAAATAATAGACCAAAGAACCACACATTATATCTAGTTTAAAGTTATTTACAGAAAACTTGTCAAAAAAAAATGCAAATAAACCAAGTTGGGGATGAGGCCCAGATTTTCGACTATTTAATCAAAGGAAATAGTAGAGTTAACATGCTGTGGTTGCAATCATCGGTTGCCTTACAACGAAGACCTTCCGATTAGACTCACCAACCCAGGCCATGAATCAACTCTAATAATTTTCACTTATCATTATGCTTAAACTTCACTGCCTCTGAAACTTGGGATTTCAAGATTTAAATAAGGCAAGAAAGCTTGGACTTGTGTAGATAATTTCACCAACTAGCTTCAGTATCAACATTCACCTCCATATCCTTCGAACTTGTTTCATATCAATACCTAATAGTTTCACTCCTGGAAAATGTGTAGTTACACAACAGTTTTCTTTTGAAACTGGGATTCGTCTAGATATTACGCAAAAGTAGAAAAAAGAACATGAATATAAGAAGGAACACAAAGTTTTGGACCCAAACAAGCTGGGATCAAATTCTGTTTAGAATCATCCCAAACCAATATCATACAACATGATGATAAAAAGAAGTAAAGAACGAAAGAAACAGACCAAACATTGTAGAACTAAACTTAAACACAGAAAAGAGGCTCACATCTGATCTATCAAAAAGAGTCTAATCCACCATGGCTGCACTCGAATTCCATAAAAACCCACATCCTTTGTACACAAAACGGAAATTTGGGAGGCTCAAATTCACTTTTCCTCAGAAATAAGCTATTCATTGAACTTATTTTGCTAGAGTGGTTTGAAATTGGGAAACTAACTTTGAGTGATCATTGGCTGCTGAGAATGAAAGAGGGGGGCAGCTACTCAAACAACTCCCGCAACTCTCTAAATTCAGCAGCCTCAGACTTAAACTAATGAAATGTTTGCCATTTTCCTTTTTACCTTGCTGCTTCATCTATTCACTGAAATAGTTTCCTCCATATCAATACACCCAAAAGAAAATATTAGGGACAATTGAGGCTCAGATCTATATTTATGCTGACAAAGAAAGTCCATACACGCCATGGCTGCAAATACCTCTAGTTACATGCAACAATATCACACGCAACCTGGTCATTGCCCAGCTAAAATAGTCACGTATTGAAAAATCATTCCTGCCTACATAAGAGACAGTTTTGGACATTTTCTCATGATATATATGTATGGTTGTGTGTGTGTGTGTGTAAGATACAGACAATATACATGTGCATCATGTACATAACGAGGCTCAGATGTCAATTTAATAATCAAGCATTGAGTCCACCAGAAACCGACATGGCTGCTACCTCTCCTGGTAACCCCGCCAAGATATGGCTCTTATCATCTCAATGCCCAATTCATATTGCTCAAAAATTGCATTATCATCACAGCCATATATCCTCCCAGTTATTACATTGATTTCTTGCTGTTTGATTTGATTATACAACAAATAACCATCCTGAACAAAGCAAAGGAAGAAGATGCAGCAACATGCAATTTTCAAAAAAAATGATGAGGGTTTCCACACAACAAGGACTTGAGTTTTCAGAAAGTCCACAAACACTAGCTGGACACCGAGGCTCAGACCTGCAAGAAAATGAGGCAAAGAGAAGGCGACAATGTAATAGCTGCAAAGACCTGGTTGCATGTGATAGAGAAGGCCTTAATCACAAACCATCCAGGTTTGCCCTGCCAAGATACGGGTTGGATTGTCCATGCCCCATATATCAGCCCAGTATTAGCAATATCATCACAGACTATTGTGAAATATGGGAACTTTTCCGCAGTAGACTCTGGACTATTTCAAGAAATATTTGATAAACAAATGCTAAGATCAGAGGATGTTTGGTTTTACCTCTGAGAAATCAGAAACCAGTAGTAGTAGTAGTAAGTACTTTTGAAGAGGGTTGTTGGTTTGGTTGATGGAAAAATCATAGTCCAAGCAGAGAGGGAATCTACCCTCACAAGAAATCCCTTTTCTCACTGTTGGCCTCATTCTTCATGCTGTGCTGAACCTCCATTTTTGTGAAGTAAAACACACACTGATTTGTTTTTATTTTGATAAAGTCTGATTTATAAGAGAAAATTTAACCGAAGAGATCCCTTAAGTCTGCATTTAAGAAACTAATCCTCCCCTTTCATGCTTTTGCTGCTGCTTTGTCTGAAAATGCAGGAGCAGAGTTGTGATAGATAGATAGATAGACAGAAACAGTCATACAATACATCTATATACCAACATATATATGCAAAAGGGGCTGGTGATTAGAGCAAAAAAGAAATCATTGGCATTCCGGAGATGGTCAACCACCCTGAAAAATCCCCATTTTTCTCCAATTGCCTCATTTTGAGCTAAAAAGTTGATGGAGAACAGCATCTAAAATGGGGTTCAGGAAAACAGTGAAGAACCTAATTGAGGTGCCATCAATGTATTCAGCCATTTCAAAAGGCTTGAGGCTCAGATAAGTAATTATCTCAGGCAATGAGTTCTCTGACACTGCGATGGCTGCAACCCCTACAATACGGTGTTACCCCGCCATGATACAGGCCTAAACTTCAGTGCCAGGTTCCTTATGCTCAATAACAAGCAATCATCACAGCCCCATCATTAAATTTTCCTTTAATTTGTTGTATGGTTCTGCTGTTGCCTTGACAACATAAAACAGAGGAAAAATGATCAATTCTCGGTCCTAGTGGTGTAGTGGTAGAATAGTACCCTGCTGAAGTACAGACCCGGGTTCAATTCCAGCTGGTGCATTCTGTTTGGGTTTGCAGATGGTTGTCGTAAAACTGTTACGGCTCAGATTTTGCTTTTTTATGAACATGAAAGAGAAAGCGACCACGCCATGGCTGCAGACACGGCTAGCAGATGATTCTATACCAGGTCTCCCTGCCAAGATACGGGTAAGATTTTCTCCACACAGTAAAGTAGCTATCCCAGAAAGAAGCAATCATCATCACAGCCTATATTCAGATGTCAGGTGATCTGTGAAGATCCCTTCACTCGTTATCCTCATTGCTAGCTAATTACTGATTTCATCCAGAAAAAAAGTGTTTTCAATCATACAAAGACACCGTAAGCATCCATGGCATAATGGTAGCGCGTCAGACTCCAGACCAGAAGATTGTGTTGTGTGTTTGGTGGACATTCAGTTCACATTCCCGATCCATTAGAGTCCTAAATATGTTACATTACATGGACAGTGAGTATTAATATGGCTGACCCCTACTTACTCGGGATTAAGGCTCACTTGTTGTATACCATAGACAACCTAAGAGAGAATTTGAGGCTCAGATCTGTTGAGGAAAATAAGACAAGAGAAATGAAGACATTTGTCATGGCTGCAAACACCGGTTGCATGACACAAAATTCACTTGCCACAGGGTTGCCCAGCCAAGATACACGTGTATTTGTTTTCTTTTTCAATCCATATGCTCAGAGAAATAAGGAAGTCACTGCCATGGCTGCAATTTTAGTAACATTTGAATTGCCAAGCCAAGATACAGTTTTATTAGATCCATAGCGTAGCTTAAATATTTCTCATCAGAGCCTCCATGCTGACAGGTGGAAGTGGGGTTAGCAACTAAGAAGCAGCCGAAGACGGCAACAATGACAAACACATGAACATGCATATTACTTTGGTCTCAATATAACCTCCATTTTACATCTCACAATTAGGACCTCCATTTCACAAGCATACCTTTCTCAGGCCTTTTATGCTAATGCCAATGTAAAGAAACAAATTTCCTATTAATTCCCAGTTAAAGCAATCTTTATTTTTCTTATAGCAATGGAGATCAGGTTAAACAAGAAGCCAATGTGAACTTAAAGCAGCTCAGGCACTGAATTCTAGTCTAACATCTAGTTCATCATCTTTCACTTTCCTATAGACAAAATGAACAGGAATAAAAAATGAAACTACAACAAACAAACAACAACATACCCATAGTATAATCCGACAAGTGTGGTTTGGGACTGGGAGAGTGGAGTGTACACAGACCTTACCCCTACCTTGTGTAGGTAGACAAGTTGTTTCTCATAGACCCTCGACATTATAGAAGCGTATAATATGCAATAATTTGAAAATCAGTTCCAGAGAAAATATGGCTCTTATAGTGAAAACTGAAATGTTATCACATAGGACAGATGTTATAAAGAGGTCTGGGCAAAACCTTATTGTATTTCAAACTCAAAGCACAAGAGGTCCCCAGTTCAGAAATTTGAGGCTTAGATACTGCAACATTATAGAAGCGTATAATATGCAATAATTTGAAAATCAGTTCCAGAGAAAATATGGCTCTTATAGTGAAAACTGAAATGTTATCACATAGGACAGA
>JAJOOR010010137.1:0-14985 GCA_036250505.1 Solanum acaule | reverse complement strand
GAATTGTGGAGAAAGTTCTTGTGACTCTTCCTGAGAGGTTTGAATCTAAGATTTCCTCTCTTGAAGAATCCAAGGACCTGGGCAAACTTTCATTAGGTTAACTAATGAGTGCTCTTCAAGCACAAGAGCAAAGGAGGACTATGAGACGGGACAAGTTCACTGAAGGAGCTTTCTCTGTACAAAAACAAATATTTGGTAAAGGAAAGCAACAAGTCAACCAAAAGAATAAGGGCAAGCATGATGGAGGAAATAATAGTGGAGATGTGAAGCAGAAGTTCCCTCCGTGCAAACATTGTAAAAGAACTACACATCTGGAGAAGTACTGTTGGTGGAGGGTCGATGCTATATGCGGCAACTGTAAGCAGACAGGGCACATATCCAAGGTCTGCAAATCAATTGAAAAGGCATCTAGTGCTTTGCAAGCACAAGTAGCAAAAGCTGCAGATGCACATGAGGTGCAACTCTTTGCATTTTCATACTTTTCAATCAATGAATCCTCTAATTCATGGCTTCTTGATAGTGGTTGCACACATCACTTGTGCAATGATGATGAAATGTTCAAATTCATCGATGATACATACAAATCTAAAGTAAAAGTGGGAAACGGTGAGGCAGTAGAAGTCAAAGGCAGAGGTACAGTGTCTATCTCAACAATATCAGGTATCAAAACTATTCTTGATGTTTTGTACACACCTTATATGAGTCAAAATTTGTTGAGTGTTGGACAAATGCTTGAAAATAATTATTCTCTGCATTTTAAGAATCGTGAATGTGTTGTTTCTGACCCTTCTGGAGTAGAATTATTTTATGTCAAGATGAGCAACATAATGTTTTCAGTTGATAGGGAGAAAATAATTGAGCAGGCTTACACTATTACTTCACAAACATGTATAAACCTATGGCACAAAAGGTTTGGTCACTTCAATCTAAGAAGCATCGCAGAGATGAAAAAGAAGGAGCTAGTGGAAAATATGCCTGAATTTCTTTCTAATGCTCAAGTTTGTGAAACTTGCCAACAGGGAAAGCAAACAAAATTGCCATTTCAAGCAAATCAAGTATGGAGAGCTAACCAGAAACTTCAGCTCATTCATACGAATGTTTGCGGCCCAATGAAAATAGATTCATTGAGTGGTAACAAATACTTTCTCCTCTTTATTGTTGACTACACCAAAATGTGTTGGGTTTATTTCATTAGACTAAAGAGTGAAGTCTTTGATGTTTGAAAACAATTCAAAGCTTTAGTAGAAAATCAATGTAATCTTAGTATTAAGGTTTTAAGGTCTGACAATGGAGGAGAATATACTTATTCTCAGTTTGTGGAGTTCTGTAATAACATAGGTATTGAACGCCAATTAACATTACCATACACTCCACAACAAAATGGCGTGTCTAAAAGGAAGAACAGAACAATAATGGAGATGGCCAGATGTCTTTTGCTCGAAAGAAAGATCCCAAATCAGTTTTGGGCTGAGGCAATCAATACCTCTATATATTTGCTAAACAGATTGCCTACTAAGGCCTTGCAGGACATGACTCCATATAAAGCTTGGTGTGGGAACAAACCATCAGTACACCATATCAGAATCTTTGGGTGTATATGTTATTATCGAGTTCCAGAAACAAAGAGGACTAAGCTGGACAACAAGGCTCATAAAGGCATATTTTTGGGATATAGTTCATCCAAAGGTTACAGGATTTTTTGTTTGAAATCAGAAAAACTAATTCTCAGCCGAGAAGTGAAGTCTGATGGATAGCTGGTTGGGATTGGAAAAATCATAAGACCTTTTATTCTGATTTATTTTCAAAAGAGCAGCCTCAACTTTCAGAAGATGAACTAGTGGATGATGTACCCGTGAGGGGAACTCGATCCTTAAAAGATGTCTATCAGTGGTGTAACTTGGTTACCTCTGAACCAACAAGATATGCTGAAGCACAAGACTCTCAGGCATGGAGGAGAGCTATGCACGATGAATTAGACATGATCGAGAAGAACGGAACCTGGCAACTTGTTGACAGACCTAGAAATCGCAAGGTGATTGGTGTAAAATGGATTTTCAAGACAAAACTCAATCCTGATGGAACAATTTGCAAACATAAGGCTAGATTGGTGGTGAAGGGATACGCACAACAATATGGTGTGGATTACCAGCAAACATTTGCTCCTGTAGCAAGGTATGACACAATCAAGCTCATTCTTGCATTTGCATCTCATAGTTCCTGGCAGATTAATCAACTTGATGTCAAATCAGCTTTTTTGAATGGTTTGCTTGCTGAAGAGATCTATGTAGAGCAACTGATGGTTTCTCAATTCCTGGAAAAGAGGATCAAGTTTGTCTCTTAACGAAGGCCTTGGATGGTCTAAAACAAGCCCCAAGGGCATGGTATGAGAGGATGGACAATCATCTCATCCAACTTGGCTTTAGTAGAAGTCAAAGTGAAGCTACTCTGTTTGTGAAAGTCACTGCAGGTGAGTCCTTAATTGTCTCAATTTATGTGGATGACATGCTTGTGACAGGAAGCAAAATTGAACTAATCCAAAGGTTCAAGGATGAGATGGAGAAAATCTTTGAAATGACTGATCTTGGAGTCATGAAGTACTTTCTTGGCATGGAAGTGTTGCAGTCCAGTGATGGAATTTTCATATGCCAGCAGAAATACATTTCGGATATTCTAAACAGGTTCAAAATGCAAGACTACAAACCTGTGAGTACTCCAATCTCTACTGGTGTGAAGCTTGGCAAGGATGAGGATTCTGAAAAAGTGGATGATAGTATGTATAGAAGCTTAATTGGCAGTATGCATAGGTTCATGCCTTCGCCTAGAGACACTTCACAGAGGCTAAAAGAGTGTTAAGGTATATTAAAGGAACAAGAAAGTTTGGAACTTTTTTCCCAACATCTGCCGAAGTAACTATGAACCTAATCGGGTACTCTGATAGTGATTGGGGTGGCGGAGTTGATGATTCCAGAAGCACCTTTGGATATCTTTTTTGTTTGGGGACAAGTTGTTTTAGTTGGAGCTCTAGGAAACAAGAAACTACAGCTCAATCAATAGCAGAAGCTGAGTACATAGCTGTTGCATCTGCTATGAATCAAGCTATCTGGCTAAGGAAGATGTTGAAGGACTTGGGCCATGAACAAACAGAAGCTACCAAGAACATGTGTGACAACAGTTCAACAGTTTCAATCTCAAAAAATCCAGTGTTTCATGGTCGAACTAAGCATATCAAGATCAAGTTTCATTTTATTAGAGAAGTCCAACAATCTAATGAAGTGTTGCTTGTTCATTGTTCTTCTGAGAATCAGCTAGCTGACATTTTCACTAAGTCATTGCCAAAGGAAAGGTTTGAAGATCTGAGGCAACGAATTGGTGTTTGCCACAAAAATGCCAAGCAGGAGTGTTAGACAGCTGGCATTTTTTCTAGCTTATTATTTTTACTGTTTTTTACTTATTTCAGTTTAGTGCTTCCTATTTTCTAGCTAGACTTAGTCAACTTTAGTTTCTCAACTTTCTGAAGGTAGTGGCCCCTTTAATGGTTGTTAGTGGCCCCTTTTATGGTTGTTAGTGGCACATGTTCTTATTTAGTTTTAACATCCACTTTGTAAGTGGCTACTAGATAGGAAATGGTTAGGTTTTCCATGTATAAATTCAGATCTTATGCAAATTAATACATAGCTAGAATTTCATAAGTTCACTCTATTTTTATTCTTCAAATCAGTTTCTTGAGTATTTTTGTTCTAACAGATTCTTGCAATCTTCGAGGGGTTTTCCCTAAGGATTCGATCCTAAGAGGTATGTAAGCTCTGATAGTGTTGGGTTTGTTTGCCCACACACCAATCATGAGTTTCTTTTACGAATTTCATCGATGAGAATGGGTATCTTGAGAATCATGTTGAGTTTTTGAGGTTTTGTGCTTCGTTCTTTGATAATGAAGTTTTTGTTGAGTTCTTGAGGTGAGAGTTTAGAATGAGTATTTTTTTTTGGTGGGTTTTGGTGTAGATTTCGTTGTAATTATGTTGGGTTTAAGGATCCTAAAGATTTTGAGGGAAATCGTTCGATTCTAAATGAGTTAAGGCATGAGCTTGAACAAGAAAATTCATCGGTTTTCTGGGAAGAGGCTTGGGGAGCCGCGCCACTTAGTGCGCCCCAACTAGTGTTTTGTAGGTTAGGGTCTGGCTCCCTGCGCCACTCAGTGCGCCAGGGTCACCAGGTCCCCTTTCCTTCCGCCCTTCTTTTCACGTGAGTCCCCTCAAATCGTACCTCTGTTTTCTATTTGATATTCACAATTAAAATCTTCATTAACCCTTGAAAGATCATGCCTTTCTAAATTGTAACACTTGAATTCATAATTAAAATTCAAGATATAGTTAAGAGTAAAGTTTGAGAAAGTCCTTTAAGTCTTTTCGAGGAGTCTTCTATGATTATTTATAAATTGTTGCAAGACTCGAGTAAGTGAGTATGAGAATGAGCAGAATTTATAAATTAATCTACATTATCATTGAGATCCTTGAGTTGTGTCGTTCATGTCCATAAATTTCGTATGAACTCCATAAATTTAGTATCTTTGAGAGGAGAAGTATCTTCGAGTTCTAAGTTCTTGAGTATGGAGTTCCTAACACTTTTGAGATTATATTCATAATATGGTACTACTACATTTTACATCAAAGTCCTTGAGTTGAGTTGTTCATGCTCATAATTTCGCATGAACCCTATGAGTCGAGCATTCCCGGGATGAGTAGTATCACTGAGTTCTTGAGTTCTGGAGGTGTTGAGTTTGGAGAAATGAGTTCTATATATGGTTATTGAAAACCTTGAATTGAGTTGTTCACGTCCATAAATTAGCATGAACCTTATTTTCGAGATGTCTATTGCAATTATTTATAATCTGTTTTAAGACTTGAGTACTTGAGTATGAGGTTGAGGAGAGTTGAGTTTCATTTTTTTCAAAATAAATATATTGGAACTAAGTATTCCCAAGAGTAGATTATTTTACATTTAAAATAAGGGGAAACATTGATTTCCAAATGAGTTCATGAGGAGTTTGAGTACTATCTCTTTTAAGAGAAATCTTTTGAGTAATAATCTCAAAGTTTGAGGATAAGGAAATGTTTTTAAACATATGAGCTAAGTTATATTTTGGGAGTAGTATTAAGCACCGATATGGGGACGAGTTCAGATAACTCAAAGTCCTAATAAACCATGTAGCCAACGTGGGTAGAAAGGGTCATACTTTTTAAATGATTCCTTATTACTTTTTAAGCATACCTTAATGGATCCATTTAGTTGAGGAGTTTTATACCCTGACAAGGTATAGGAAAGTTCTAGCAGCTTGAGTGAGACGTTGTATCATCACATAGCTCATAGTGATTGATGGTTGTCAGTTAGAGAATCTTCCAAATAAGAGTTATTATTGTATTTTTACATACAACTGAGTTATTATCTACTGTTTGAAAAGCTTTCCATATATTGCATCTTTTAGTGTTGATTTATCCTTGAGTATCTTGAGTTGAGTATCCTATTCTTGAGTGGAGTTTGAGTTGAGTGAGTTTGAGAAGAGGTAAGTATGTCATGTTCTATCAGTTCAAGCTTATGTTTATGCTTTAGAATTCCCCTTACATGCTAGTACATTCCATGCACTGACGCCATTTGGCCTGCATCTTTTTATGATGCAGATACATGTATTCAGGGTCATCAACAGATGCTCCGTTGAGACCACTTACAGTTCCAGTTAGCTTTGGTGAGCCTCCTTGCTTCTGGAAGGTTTCATTTTTCTTTAGTTGTTAGGATATCGTGGGTCTTATCCCGATAATCTTTCTGTAATAGTAGAGGCTTCATAGATAGTTTAAGTGTCAAGGAGTCTATCATAATTTCCTTTGTTGTTGTAATGTTTTGAGTTCATGAGGCTTTTAACTAATACTTGTTAAATTATTTTTAGACGATTATTGGAGTTGAGTTTAAATTAAGTTTTTAAAGTTATTTTTGCATTATGAGTTTTCATTTTGCTTGAGTAAGTCTTCCGCTGAGTAATGAGTCAGGCCAAGGGTTCGCTTGGGAACCAACAATAGTTTTGGAGTGCCAGTTACATCCAGGGTGTAGGCTCGGGGTGTGACACTGCCCCGATATTGTTGCTGACAGCGACACTGTTGACTGCCTTTTGCTATACCAAGGAACTGATCCATTTCCAAGCTTAAACACAAACCCAGTGTTTGAACGATGAGTATCATGGTCTCCTACATAGTCAGAGTCGTAGTAACCAACCAAATTGCATTCTTCACTTCTTTTCTAAAGAAGACCATAACTAATTGTACTTTTCACATATGTTAGCATTCATCGAGCAGCCTTCATATAATTCTTCTTTGGATTGTGCATGTAGCGACTCATCACACTAACTTCAAAAGAAATATCGGTCGAGTCTAGGTTAAATAAACCAGACTACCTACGAATTGTCTATACTTTGTCACATCTTCTAAATTTTTTCCCTTTGTGTGCACACAACTTGGAATTTTGTTCAATTGGAGTGGCAATTGGCTTGCACTCCAACATTCCAAATTTCTTCAACAAGTCGCTCGAATACTTTTGTTGATGAAGAAAAATTCCTCTTTGAGTAGAATCAACCTCGAGACCAAGAAAATGATTAAGTTGTCCAAGTACTTTAATATGAAATCCGACAGATAAATTTTCCTTCGTTTGAAATATTTCTTCTTCATTATCCCCAGTTACAATCAAATCATCGGAATATACTAGCCCTATAGCTAGCTTCCTTCTATCAACTTTGACAAATAAACTTTAATCTGCATATGTAATTAAATAACCACTTTGAGTTGAAAATTCAGCAATTTACCGTACCAGGCCCTTGGCGATTGCTTTAATCCATAGAGTGTCTTCTGCAGCTTACAAACACATCCAGGGTGCTCTTGATTCTGGAAACCCATTGGTTGAGCCATGTATATCTCCCGATCCAACTCCCCAAGTAAAATGCATTTTTAACATCCGCCTGCCACAAATTCCAAATCTTTGTTAGCAGTAAGTGCAAGTATGACTCACAAAACTGCAAACTTTTTTACTGGACTTAAAGTTTCATCATAATCCAAACCATATTCTTGATTAAATCCTTGAGCTACTAAACCAGTTTTATGCCTCTTGACCAACCCATTTGTGCGACGTTTTATTTTATAAACCCATCTACATGATAAAGGTTTCACATCTTTTGGCTTTAGCACAAGTTCCCAAGGTTGATTTTGCTCTAATGCAACGATCTCCTCCATTGCTCTTGTCCATCCTATGTTTTAAGATACTTCTTCAAAGCTTTCAGGTTCTTTTTCAAAATCATCCTCTATTGTTGTTGGATTGGCATATTTGGGGTTTTTCCTCCAAATCCGTTATGACCTCCTCGTCTCGGACTATGGAGTAACTGGTATTTTGTCTTCATTTATTTCACCGTCTTCGCTTGTTGGCTGGTAAACAATTGATTGCTCAAAATTATGAGTTTCACCTTGTTCGACCTCAACGTCTTCACTTGATCGAAGATAAGTAATTTGCAACTTATTTTTCAGATCAGATTGGTATGGAAATATCTCATTTCCGCAGACAACCATGAAGAGGTTTCATCAAATACAACATGCGTTGATGTATAACACCTTTCAGTTGAAGGGTCACAACATTTCCATCATTTTCTTTGATTATCATAGCCTATAAAAATACATCTAAGAACTTTGTTATCCATTTTTCTACGTAACTGATCACGTATAAAAACATAGCACACACATCAAAAAACTCACAACTAACTGATATTAGCTTTCATAGTCCACAACTTCTCAAAAGGTGAAAGAAAATTTAACCTTTCTTGAGGAAGTCTCTCGATGACATATGTTGCCAGGTTAAACCGTCTCGTAAATTAGTTATAAATGCAAACTTGACGGCGTTGGAAAGAAACCTCATTGACCTTTAATTTGATAGGTTATGGGTCATCTAACTCTTCATATTTTTTTCCATGTTGGATCTGGCACTCTAGTTTCCCTTATGCAATTCCAAGTTTAATTATTTGAATGGACACCATCACTAGTAGCCTCCAAAACCATGAAATCACTTCTACTACTGGAACCAATTTTAATATTGGTACTAATACTAAGCCTGATCCTTGTTACACTGGGCAAGCTTGTTTATGACATCCCTGGTGGTAAAAGCATTCTAGAAATGCATCCCCTGGTGGCTCAAGTAGTATGTTTATGTGGTTTAATAAGTTGATTTCTCAGGTGGTCACTCAACTAATAATTATTATATCAGAAAACTATCTTCCTTCTTGATTCCTTTTTTTCAACAAAAAACAAGTGACTTTCTAAGATAATAACTATTAGTTTAGTGACCATGTGAGAAACCAACTCATGATTTATTTCATTAATCTATTAGCTTATAACTAGAGTTAAATGAAGAAGAGTTGCATAGTTAATGACAGATCTAGGAATAATAATAAGAGGATTCGAAAAGGAGGTATCTGGCTTAGGCCTCAAAAAATTGAGAGGACCCCATTTTTCAGTAGTAATAGAATTATTATAAGTTGTTTAAAAAAATAATAATGTCTCTTGCAGTTTATTTGTCTAACTTTATTTTAGTTCGTTTCGAAACACTAAAGAATGATTCTTTATTTTTTATCAATTTTAAATTTAACTTTCCACCTGACATGTTTAAGACCACAAGATTAATATATATATATATATTTATTTATTTATTTATATATTACCTTAAAACATGAACTCCTAACTTGAATGTTAAATTACTATAATATCTCTAACTTAGGTTGTGACTTTTTAGATGAGTTGTGACTTTTTAGATGAGTTGTGACTTTTCTGATAAGTTGTGACTTTTCTGATAAGTTGTGACTTCTCTCAAAGGATTGTGATTTTTCGATTAGTTGTGACTTTTCCAAAGAGTTGTGACTTTTTCAATAAGTTGTGACTTTTCGAAAGGGTTGTGACTTCTGGGAAAGGTCATGATTTTTCAAATAAGACACAAAAAACACTTCTTCATACCTCCCTTTGTTGACTATAAATAGAGGGATTTCCTCTCATTTTCAACCACAATTTTTTTAATCTTCTACTCTTATTCTTCTTGCATTTAAAAAACTTCGTGTGATTTATTATTGTTGAGTGAGTTCGAAGTTTAGCGTAATATGAGGTACCACTATTCTGATGAAGTAAATTGTTCTATCCTAAGAGGGTATATTCCTTACCCTCGAGTACTTGAGGAAATAATTCTGATGATATAATATGTTTTTTTGCTTAGTATATACATTAGTATGTAATGTTCCAATATATGAAGTTAACATGATATAGTCTAAATTCATTTGTTTTTGTTATCAATTTCTATTGTGATGTAGATATATGCTTCTTAATTTTTTTTTTCAAAAGTATTAAACTTCTCAAAAGTTAGAGAATTGTCACGATTTGTTTTTTGATGTTCAAGACAAAAGAATGACTTTATTTATCAATGCTACTTATATGCTTTAGATTGTCAGGAAGTTTGATTAAAAATAGTTATTACTATGTAAACATTGCCCTTTTGTTTTACTAATTTACTATTTCTTAATATTTAGCATTTGTTTTTGTTATCAATTTTTCTTTTGATGTAGATGTATGTTTCTGAATATATTTTTTCAAAATAATTAAACTTCTGAAGAGTTAGAGAATTATCATGATTTATTTTTTTGATGTTCAAGACAAAAGAATGACTTTATTTGTCAATGCTACTTATGTGTTTTAGATTGTCAGGAAGTTTGATTAAAAATAGTTATTACTATGTAAACATTTCCCTTTTGTTTTACTAATTTACTATTTCTAAATTATTTCAGTATTTTCGACTAAGAAAAGTTCATATGACTTCTAATAACGCCAGTGAAGTCTGTATTAGTTTAATTTTTATTATTTATTTAATAGCTAATTTTTATGAGATAAATATTTTCGTTAATGCATATATATATATATATATATATATGTCAAAAATGTATTATCAAGTTAATAATCATTATTCTTGGACACCCTTAATAAAATTCATGGCTTCGCCACTGCCCCTATATATGTGATAACACGGTGTTGTTATTTTCCTTGGACAAATCATGCTTGGTTGAATAAATTAAAAATTGTTTACAAGTATATGAACTATATCTTTATTGGGTGTAAGATAAACATGTGATTATATATATGATTTCACAAATAGAATATATCTATATTTTAAATTACAAGTTTTTTCGGTAAAAAAAAGGAAACCTTTCTCAATTAACTATGGACAGTCAGATAACTATCTCTAATTTATATACACAGACAATCGAGAAGTCAAATATGAGAGCCAACAAAAAGAACGTCATTTATTATGTTATAACTAATAAAATAAAATTACTATACAAAAATAGTTCTAAAAATAAAATGTAGTTGTTCTCCACATGTTCATATGACATCTAAACAGATTAAGTGGAATACACGTGCAAAACACATCTCGTTAGATGACAAGAAAAACACACAACAAATATCGTTTATAAGGTAATATTAGTGAGATATGACTAATTACATAATTGAACCTCATCAAATTGAAATAAATATGTACATTATTGCATTTAATTAATAAATTTTTTCATTGACTATCTTCATAGGTTCGTGTGAATAAGGGATATATATGACGATCCATATTGAGCATTTCACAAAAGAATCTCTAATATTATTTTGTGCAAGGCTTATTATTCAAATCTTGGCTTAAATTTTTTGAATTGATAATCACGTGCAACGCACGTGTCAAAAATCTAGTACTAACTTAAAAGCATGAACTCCTACATTGAATGTTGAATTACTATAATACCCTCAAGTAAAAGTACTCAATTTATTTTATTTATTAATTTAATTGTTTATATTATATTAAATGTAGATACCCATTCATATTAAAAGGGTTGTGATTTTCTCAAAGAGATGTGACTTTTCCAAAGGGTTGCGACTTTTTAGACGGGTTCTGACATTTTCGACGAGTTGTGACTTTTCCAAAGGGTTGTGATTTTTTCAAAGGGTTGTTACTTTTCCGATGAGTTGTGACTTTTGCAAAATGTTGTGATTTTTCCAATGAGCAGTGACTTTTTCAAAAGGTTGTAACTTTTCTGATAAGGAACAATTAGCACCTATTCATACTACTATTTGTTAGCTATAAATAAAGAGTTTTATCTCACTTTTAAGCTACGATTTTTGAAAGTTATCTACTCTTTTTCTTCTTTAAAAAATTTAAGGGTTATTTGCAACAATTGATTAAGTTCAAAATTCAACGAAATTTGAGGTACCTCATAAGCAAGAGTTGTTGAACAAATTGTAGCAAATCATTCATAAATTCACACTTGTATTTTTTCTTACGATTTTCATGAGTTAACATTAAAAAAAAGATATGGGAAAGACAATAATAATAAGCAAATATGAAAAAAGACACATGATTTGGGTAAGATATTTCTTCTTTGGTTTTTTAATTTTTTACCCTCAAATTAAACAGTTCCTTTCTGATTTTGATTTTCACCTTTACTTATAATATGATAATACAGACACGACAATAATTATTTTTAATAGATATGTAAGAAAAAATAAACGAAGAAAGTAAAGTGTTGGTGACAAGAGATTTTAATCAAATGGAACACTATAGTGAATATAGCATGAAAATATATTTTCGTCTTCCTTCTTCATTGGTTATGTATTGTTCCATATATTTTATTTACTATTATTTTGTGTTCATTTTAATTTTAGAAAATTTTATGTCATGAAAAAGGAGAAGACTACAATTCTACAAAGATAAGGTAGAAACTTAATGAAATGAAATAATTTTCACCAAAGGTGTTGTTGTGTGTAAATATATATATATATATATATATATATATCTAAAACAAAGCAAGCTAAATATTTGACATACACTCAAACATCAATTTAACCATCATTCGTTATAACAATAAAGTGTACCTTTTTCTGTAGAATTACCTCTCTATGATAGTCTTACTCAAATATTAATTGGTAAATGATAGATTAGGTATAAAGATAAAATATTGAAATATCTATGGTAATCCTTATTAGTGTCATGCACATACTAAATTTCAAGTATGAATATTTAAGAGGAAAGACTATTGGTGACATTTTTTGTATTGATATTTTTTTAAAAAAAATTTGGTTAAATTTGTTTACAAAATTGAGTGAAGTAAATAATAATACTACTAATGAAATGTCACTTTCTCCCCATATTTAAACTTTGAATGTATTTTGAAATGTTTCAATAATATCTAGTCATTTTGATCTAAAATTACAAGTAACTCTATGACAATCTTTATTAATTATTTAAAACCACTTGTCCTATGTCCTTTAAATTATAATTATTTACTAAAAGGCTTTAATTTAGTAATATTAATTCTATTTTACAACATCGTATATTATATATACGATACACACGTGCCGTGAAACTAGTATATATATATATATAGTTTGTGACCACAAGATTCAAAAATCTTCTTTACTTTTTTAATTTCATGTCAAGTCAAATCAGAAAAAAAAATTAAAATGAAAACAGATGGAGTACTATTTATAGAAAAAGTAAACTTTTTTCATTAAGAAGAAAAAAATAACTTTGCATCTCATAAATAATTTTCAATATACTAACAATTCTATATAATAAAAAACTAGAAGAGTAGATTTACATTATTAAAAACTTATAAATTAAAAGTTACGCCTACCATTTATTTTTGTCTTTTAGGCTAGTGATTAGGTTGAGACATCTCATTGGCAGACACAGATCCATCACAATGGCTCAGAGACACCAACATGAAACTTATTCGACAAAATGTGATTGTGACTTTTGATGGCCAGGAAGTTGCATTATGATGGTAGGTTTGTATGTTACCAATTATCATTGAGATTGCAAGCATCAGAAACAACACAATGTCAAGTTGGAAGTATCAAAAGAGGTAAATCAATAACGTTTAGATCACATTTTGATAGAAAGGGAAAGTTGTAATCCTTTCTAATCATATATGTACTGAACCCGCTTAGTAGAAAGGAAATAAGTACGTACTTCTTTTACGTTGTCTTTTTTGATGAATTGTGTACTAATTTATGTTCAATTCAACAGTTAATTTAGTTTACGATCCAATTCTAAGCTCGATAGTTTCAGAATTCCCTTTATAAACTTTTAGCACTATGAGTATCTTAATCTTGATTAGTTATAGTTGTGATGGTTCGGAAAATTTACCTGTTTCAGATCAGAATAAAATGGGAATGAAAATGCTGCTGAAGGCATTGGAAAGCATTGTCAAAGGTCTTTTTAAGAATTAAATTCAAGACTGATCTTGATGATTTATATATATTATGTAGAAGCACAAAAAATACACATCAGAAATCGCAAAGCATTCCAGGCAAAAGGACAATGTTTAAGCATATCACTGTTTTACCTTCCTGCTTATCTAAAGCCTATACAAATTGGCTTCCAAAAAATGTCATTGTCGTATCTTATCCTTATGCTAGGTAATGGCATCTTGTCTAGCAAATAAACTCCTTTAACTAGCTTACAAAAAAGTTGTGTTTGTCGTATCTTATGCTAGAGTAATTGCATCTTGTCAAGTAAATAAACTCCTTTAACTCCACTGGGCAATTGATCTAGGCCGTTGTATAAAATGGGTCCATTCCTCATTGTAGCTAATTTAGCAACATGTGTGGTGCTTCTCTATAGCAACGAGTGAAACAAAAAAAGCATTCCCTATTCAATCAGCAGTCTCATCCACGATACTCTTTAGTTTGAGGTTTTGAGCGGTTCTAATCTTCATCATATCAACCATGATCAAGAATTCCAATCAATAATGCCCTGCTGACGTGCATTATTCTTCAGCCGCTGAACAACATACTTAGCAGTTGTTGCCTCAGTAGCATATGATCTTTACACCGAATGGGAATAGCAAATGCAAAGATGAACTCTCTAGTGTTGTCCCTAGCCATGCCTCCTATTCCAGCCTTTCCGTTATAAAACTTTCATCTGTGTTAAGTTTAATTATCCCCTACTATGATTTGTTCCACACCACAATTTTACGATTAATACTTGGTTTCAACGTTTCTACCATTTGACATAGTTCATTGTAGTTAAGATCCATTTTCTGAAGTTGGAAGGCTTTGTCCATAGCATCTTTGTTGTTCTAACTTATTTGTTGCTCCTCTAAGATAAAAATATGTTTTTTTGCCGTATCTACAAGAGAATATCGTCTTCCACCAAACTAATATTGGAATTGGCTAAATATGTGTATTGCATTCTGTCCAGGTGTTTGCCACCAGTCATGGAGGAAGACTTTAATTTACTTACTTCTGTATACGACTTCCAAAGGTTGTCCAAAAGATTTCCAAAAATGTTTTGCAGTCCCACATCAGAGCTATGGATGAAAAGAAATATAAGAAGAAACATACAAGTAGAAAGTTAAGAAAAATAAGAAGAAAATTAAACAAATTATATCCAGAATATAAATAACTCAATATCACAAAAACTGATAACGACAAATTAGATCAATTAATAGATAATATATCTAAAATAGAATATAAATATATTCAATATTTAAAGAAACAATGACTAACGAGAATAACGAATACAGACAAAAGCTTACTGAAATAATTATAGCAAAAAGACAAGAATTGAGACATAGGCAAAATAGACTTAACAGTAATATATTTACAGGAATTTGTAAAAAATCTATAGTAGCACAGAGAAAAACTATTCTATTTCTACAAATACAAATAGAAAACTTAGAATATAAACTACAACACAATTTATAAATGAATAAAGAAGTATACGCAGTAGATGAAAAAACATATGAAAACTATAACGGACTAAAAATAAAGATAATATTTTCTAATCTAGGAAGAAGATATAAGAAAATAGGTGACAATCTAAGTTTAATGTTAGAAAAAGAAACGGTAAAACTAGAAGATAGTTTAACTGCTATGATAAGAA
>JAJOOR010010136.1:0-24373 GCA_036250505.1 Solanum acaule | reverse complement strand
ATAATAATCCAAGTATAATGTTATTATAAACAATATTTAATGTCTTCTATGTTTATTATTATTATTATTATTATTATTATTATTATTATTATGTATTTATTTATTTATTTTTACAGATTTTCAACCTTAGCACAAGATAAATGAGGAATTGTCTCTATCACTATCATAACATAGAAGGCATTAAGTTATGTTTTCATAATATTACTTTTAAAGGACAATAAAATTTCAAAATTGAAAAATAATATTATGAGAAATAAAATTTAAACTTGAATTAAGATAAATAATATTTATCTATATCTAGCTAGCGTTGAATTCTATCTTGAACAATATCACTATTATAAGTCATTTAGCAAATTTAAGACTATTCACAATATATATAACAAAATTAAATTAAGTTGAAAATTGCAATTTTAAAATATACTATAAGTTTTTAATTTTCAATTTTTAACTTTTTAAATTTGAATTCAAAGAAAACTATCCATATATATATATATATATACTAATAATGTAAATTTAATATTGCTCAAATACACAAGTTAATGATTTGTATTATTATATTGTTATTATAATAAATTAAATATATTATTAAGTGCATTATATATTTTAACAGTTATTTTTAATTATAAAATTATTCCATTTTAAATCATCCGCGCAACGCGCGGGCACGTATACTAGTTTTGGGTTATGCTCGAAATTAATTATATATGGTCATTAAATTTTCCTTTATAATATTAAAGTCATAAATTATATTTCATAACAAGCATTTGTAATATTAAGTCACATTTACTAAACGGATTATTTGTAATATTAAGTGACATAATTTTCTTTATAACAAGAAAATCACTAAATAATGTGTTACTTGTTCAAAAAATACATAAATACTTATGAAAGACAAATTTTCAATTTCAAAAAGTGACATGTCATTATCACGTCATAATTTTGTCACTGCGTACATGTCACATAAGAAATTTTTATGTCAAAAATAATAATTATATTATCATAATCTATCTTTTAAGCAAAAATAATTAATAGAGAAAAAAGCACTTCCACTGTAGTGAAAAGTTGTAAATTAATAATAAAAATGAGAATACATATAGGAGAATATAAGAAAGAAAATCATACCTTTCAACAGATACAATTTGAGGATATCAATTCCACAATACACAATTATTATGAGGTCAAAATAACGATACTATTAATTAATTAATACTACAATTCTTTTACAAAACAATAAAAAGTAGTTCCTAAGGTATCTTAGTCAAGAACTGTAAGGATGAACATGGAAAATCTTGTTAAACATAAAAAGGAAGTATAATAATCAAAATCCATAATCATGAGTAAGTAAATTCAAGAAATCATGTAATTGGATCATAAAAATGGTGAATTTGAAGGTGAGTTAATAAACCCTAACATAAAATTGAATTCATCAAAACTGAGGAATATTGGACATCCACTACTAAAATACTGTCAAAAAAGCAATGGAAAAAGGGGAAGGACTGCATCGCTTTTTATGCCAAAAGCGACGTAGTCAATCTAGTCACTTTTTGGCTCGACGCTTTTCCAAAAGCAACGGACTGCGTTGCCAAAAAGTGACAGACTGCACCGCATATTTTTTTTAATAATGTGACGTCGTCCGTCGCTTTTAAAATTTTTAATTTTTTTAAAATTTATAAAAAGCGACAAAGTTCGTCGCTTTTGTTAATTTTTATTTTTTTTGAAATCTTGAAAAACAACGGACTAAGAGACTCTGTCCATCGCTTTTCTTTCAATTTAATTTTAAAAAATCCAGAAAAGCGACGGACTAAAGGACCCTGTCCGTCGCTTTTCTGGTGTTTCTAAAAAATGAAACCCAGAAAAGCGACGGACTAAAGGACTCTGTCCGTTGCTTTTCTGGGTTTTAAAAAAAAATAAAACCCAAAAAAGCGACGGACAAAACCACCCTGTCTGTCGCTTTTTCTGCAATTTTTTTAACAACAGAAACTGGCAGTTTCCACTACCCACCTGCAAAAACAATTCAATTCAATTCAATTTAGTTCAATTCAACCCAATCAAACACACAATATTATAAAGAAGCTACACAAAACATAAAACAACAAACTTAAACTAACATTCAAAAATATCTAAATCACAATTTAAAGAGTTATAAAGTCTTTCAAATTTCGTTTCAAAATTTCAAAAAGTTCATAAAAGAGACCTAAACTATGGAGTGCGATCTCCAAAATCATCCTCCTTGTCACTATCATCGTTAGTGTCCTCGACAGGAGAAGATGTAGTAGGTCGACGAGTGAGGTTCAACATTTGTTCTTTGATTTGCTGAATGGCCACATCCATGCTTTGTTGTTCAGCTACTCTTCTCTTCTCCGACTCTGCCAGTGCTGATGTAAGCTGTGCTATTTGAGTCGACATAACAACAATCTGAACACCATCAAGTGCCTTGGCTTGACGTGACGATCTAATACCTTGTAAGCATGACTGGAGTTGTCTTACATCGTTTCAAGAGCCTCGACCATAGACTCTACCCTTGTGTGTCCCCCCTACCACTTTTTTTTGTCAAAATTTGGGTGGACAATTTAGGTTTCATTTGGACCGAACTATCTAGACGTACTGATTAAACTCATTCTGCATATTAAATATAAAAATTGACATCAATATATATACATATCATAAATATATTCACTATTAATATATATTATTCATATTAAATAACTTACAAAAGTTCGTTCGGCACTTGCCTCCACCCACACATCCGGATCCGGCTCATTTTCTTTCTTCTTCACATGAGTCCTCTTAAAAACCTCCGGTTCAAGAGGAGTGCGCCCCATTTTTTTTCTTATAAATAAAAACTACAATTATAACGATATATATGAATCAACTAATTATTTATTTAAAAGTTTGAATTAGAACTTACCATCTCTCTTGTAATAGTTCCAACGGTCTTTGCACCTCTGGTGTACAACGAGCCACCCTTAAGACTGTCTGTAGCCTTTTTGGCTTGTTCGGACATTGCCTTGAACTTATCTGTGTTCCAATACTGACGCAATTCATCAAAAACACGTGCTCGCAATGACCTTATTGTACTCGGACGTTGATCAGTATCCCGAACTTTCATTAGCCAGCTAGAATGTTTCGCGGATGCCCTCCTCTCAAATGTGGTCGCAATGACCTTATTGTACCTCGGCTCCCAAGTACACAATCTAAAAAAATAATTGTATAGCGTTAATTAGATCGATAGTAAAAAATGAAAGTAAAGTATACTAAATTATTAAACTTAACTAAAAAATATATACTTTAAATTCATTAAACATCGCTTGGCGTATACTGTTTGAAATCTCGCTCCAAAAGTGATAAGCATGTGTAAAAAGTCTTCTAACACACTCTTTTAAAGCCCGGGCAACATCCTTTGCAGGATTCCACCTGCAAAACACATAATAAATATGTTAGTTCATGAATAATATATTAAGTATAAGAAATAAATAAAATAAAGTAACAAATAGATAACAAAATAAACTTACGATGATCCATCCGGCTCAATCATAACTCTACCAAGTCTGTCCTTCTGTCGAGGAGCTAGAGCAGGCCTCTCATCATCTGGTGTAGCTCTAGGTGCATCTATAGATGAAGTTGATACATCAGGATGCACAAATCGCTGAGTCAATGGAGGCGTACCGGCCATAGCATCTGACTGCCCGCTACTAGAATCTTCAATCCTCATGGCAGATAATTGAGGAGATGTACCTGTGGGAGATGGTGTACCATCCGATATCCTACCTGCCGATAAGGGTCGTGCTCGATGAATAACCTGTAAAGGTAGGTCCTCGTAGTGCCGTGGATGCAATACCTGTGAAATAGAGAAAGCACCGACTGGTCGATGATAATTAGGATAATATGCCCGAGGATCAGCCGTACCAAATGAAACATCAAATAAATGAGTATCATGACTGATGCACTCTGGCGCAAAAAAAATAGATCCTGGAATATCCTCAAGATCTATGGGTCTCCTAGACTTCTTCTTTTTAGCCTTATTAGTTTGGCTAACTCCAAGATGCTCGCGAGATCTATCACCGTCACCGCCTGATGACATTTGTATGCAAATTTACATGTTCAATATATAAAAACCATAAATTAAATAAAATTAACAAAACAAATTAAGTATAGCTTTCATTCTACTACTATTCCTCCTCGCTTGTTTCAATTCCATCATTCTCCCATTCTTCCTCCTTAGTTGTTTCATTTTCATTATCGTCCCATTCTTCTTCATCAAATGATTCATTTTCCTCATTCTCGGATTTTTCTTCCTCAACATTCATTATCTCATTATCAGATACTTCTTCTAATATGTGTTGAGGATGTTCTAGTGTGGTTTCCAATTCAACATCAACTTGTTGATGAACAATTGCAACATCATTTTGATACGCCACATCTAAGACATTGTCAATTTCAATTCTTCCCACATACTTAGTTTTTATAACAACCCACCAATCAGCTTTGTCTCTACGAAATGAATATGGAGCGTAATACACTTTTTTAGCATTTTGTACAAATAATAAAAGGATCATAACTTCTGTATTTTCTGGTGTGCTTAACTTCAATTATATTATGTTGATGGTCCACCTTTGTGCCTCTATGTGATGGGTCAAACCACTCACACCAAAACAATACAATCTTCTTCTTAGGCCAACCTGAATACCTCACTTCAATAATCTCATAAATGACACCATAATATTCGATAGTTTGGCCAGTACCATCAACATCACCTTGTATGTAGACATCGCTATTATTGTTTTCTTGTTCCTAGAAACTTCTTCAGTTTGAAACTTAAAACCATTGACACAATATTTATTATTGTCAATACTTGAGATTCAGGTCTAAGTGCTACTTTTTTCACTAATTGCAAATGTTCGACACTTGAGTATGCATCGTAAACCAACTTGATTGTTATTTAAAGTAATATAATTTAGTATAACATGAATATATTATTAAATACTTAGTGATTCAATGTAAGCTTGTACTTAGATATTCTGTTAGTCATTTGGAAAATTCTGTATAGATGGCTTCATTACCCCATGTGTTTACGAACAAGCTGGTCATTTTACATTCCGATATTTCGTTAGTTAATGAACACTTATTAGTATGTAATTTGATAACATATTTTTAACACTTACTTGAGATATGGTTGAATCTCTGGACAATTATGCAAAATACTTGTCACAGCTGATTGCATTTCCATACTAGTAAAGCCTCGCTTTCCACGCTTTTTAGATCCTCAACAATTTTGATTAAAAATTGATATCAATAGAAATAAAGGATCAATATCGCCTTCATCATTGCGATTGGGCCTGTTTCTCCTACATGGCACATCATCACCAAAGTAATAAGAATAAAAATCACCAGTTTCTCTCCCAGTGTGACCTTGAATAACTGATCCTCCGATCTTTCCCCTTTGCTTAATTGTTTGCTTGGGACTGCTAATTTTTCTGCATGTATATATGTATATATATGTTAATAAAAGACTTGGTGAATATATATAACTTAGTGAATATTTCAAATGGACACCTCTCAAATGGATACATCCATCTTGTTTGAATCGAACCTTCGAGGCGGGCCTCTTGTACAAGGTGAATTGAAAGATGCTCCATCACATCAAAGAAACCACATGGAAATATCTTCTCCAATTTAGTAGTAATAGCAGAAATATTTTCCTCCATCCTGTCTAAACTACTCTCCAACAACTTTCCAGAACACAAATCTTTTTGAAAGAGACTTATCTCTGTGATTGGTTTTCATATCCTCTCGGGTAGATGGATAAAAGCAATAGAAATTAAAGTTTCCATGAACACATGATAATCATGATTTTTCATACCTATCAATTTTTCTTCATTCATATATGCCCGCTTTCCTAAATTTGAAGCATAGCCCTCCGGCATCCTCAAAATTTTAACCCACTATCAGTGGTTGTAGATAAACATCAATCAAACTTTTTGGATTACGGAGACCTGGAATAACACAACTTAGAAAGATGTAGGGACTTGTCATGAACATTTCAGGAGGAAGACTTATACGGAGTAAGAAATACAGGCCAACAAGAATAAGGCGAAGCAGCACTGGAGAATGGTGTGAAGCCATCTGCATACAACTCCAATCTAACATTTTTTGGTTCACTAGCAAAATCAGGATATACAATATCAAAATGGTTACATGCTTCACCATTAGATGGATGAGACAAGACATTCAACGACCTTTTGTATTCACGATGCCATCTCATATGTGGGGCAAACCTCATCGATGCATACAACCTCTTTAACCTAGGTTTAAGAGGTAGATAATGCATCGCCTTCACTGGGACCATCTTTCTAGCAGGAGTCCTCTTATAACGAGCATGTCTACAAAACTTACAATTTTCTAATTCACTATTAGTTTTGTAAAACAACATGCACCCATAAACACAACAATGAATTCTATCATAACTCAATTCTAACTTGGAAATCAAACGCTTTGCCTGATAGAAGTTCTTAGGTATGTCATACTTTAGATTAACTAGTTCACCTAAAAGATCAACCATTGAGTCCATAGTCGCATTAGGAACATTCCAATCTGATTTAATATTCATTAATCTAACCGCAACTGACAAGACAGAATGCAGACTCCCTTCACATAGTGGACGACTAGACTCTTCTAATTGATAATAGAAGCGTCTTGCTTCTTCATTGAAAGCTTCATCAAAATATTATTAGGGTTTCATCCCATCTTGAACCCCGAAAGCATCATTGATCATTTCATGAACCCTATCATGTTCAACCCTATCAATATGCCCAACAACCCTAATTTGGCCATGTGGTGCAAGCATATTATATTCATCCACAGTCATCGAATTATAACATACCATTCAATCCATCTCTTTCTCCATGATCAACCCATAAAAAATATCTAGGCTTAAATCCATTACGATACAAATGAACCATGACTGTATCTGGTTTAAAAAATTTTAAGCACCTACATGCACTACAAGGACACCTAACCAATCCATTATTCTTGAAAATATCAAGTGTCATTGTATGTTCAATAAAACATCTAACACCATCAATAAACCTAACTTTCAAACCCCCCACCAGTTTCATAATGCATATTATACATCCACAAACGAAGATCCATCTACAAAAATATAGATATTCAATTATAAAATTAAATGTAATAATAATTTAACTACATTAAACTAATTTATATTGTTAATTTATATTTATAATTACTTAATAATTATATTTATTATTATTTATATACCTAATTAATTAGTTCATAAATACTACATTCCAAGATCTACAAAGTTCAAGCTTAATTAATTTATAAATTTTAATTAAGTTTAAGATTTCAAATAATTAATTATATTTCTAATTATGTTCAAGTTATTATAAATTAAGTTGAAAGTTATAATTAAGTTCGAATATATTAAGGTCAATAAGATTTTATTAAGTACTTCAAAGTTCAATTATTAAGTTCTAATTAATTGAGGTCATCAAGAATTAGTTATATTCAAGTTCTAAGTTCAAGTTCAAGTTCTAAATTCAAGTTCATATCAAAGTTCTAAAATTAGTTATACATAAAATTCAAATCCAAAAATTAGCTAGTTATTATATTCAAGTTCAAGTTCAATAACTAAATTCAAGTTCATATCTAATTTCTAAACTTAGTTATATATAAACTTCCAATCCAAAAATTAGTTATATTCAAATTCTAAGTTCAAGTTCAATTTCTAAATTCAAGTTCATATAATCTCTAAAATTAGTTATATATAAAATTTTTAGCCAAGAATAATTAGTTATATTCAAGTTCTAATTAAGTTCAACTACTTCAAGTTATAATTAAATTCATCATATTTCCAATTTCTAAAATTAGTTATATATAAACTTCTAACTCAAGAATTAATTAGTTATATTCAAATTTCAAGTTCAAGTTCTAAATCTAACTTCAATTCATCTAATTTCAATGCATCTAACTTCAAATTAACACTTCACTAACTTACAATCAATCAATCCTAACTAAAATAAAAAACTCTAAATCATTCACTAACTAACAAACAATCAATAAAAAACAAAATTCAATACACTAATTAACCAAATCAAATGTAACTCAAATTGAAAAAGTAAAAAAATAATTTCATGAAACCCTAACCTTAAATTAAAGGAGAAGGAGACAATGGAGTGGGGTCGGGGTCGGTAACGGCGCAGTGGGGTGGGGCAACGTCGGCGCCGGCGTCCTAGAGAGAGGAAGAGAGATGGAAAAATGGGGAATTTTCGCATATGGTCTTCAGATATTTTAACAAAAGCGACGGAGAACGTCTCTTTGTCCGTCGCTTTTAAAAAAAATATTTGACCAACATTTTGACCAAAAAGCGATAGACTAAGAGACAATGTTTGTCGCTTTTATTAAGTATTTGACCAAAAACCGATGGACTAAGAGATGATGTCTGTCGCTTCTTTAAAAAATAATTAATCAATTAAAATTAATAAAAAGCGATGGACGACGTGGTTATTTTATAATTTATAAATAATTATTTTTAATAAAATGTGAAGGACAACATCTCTACCTATTTTAAATAATTAATTATTAATTATATATATATTTGGTGGAAAAATCCGTGAAATAAAGCAACGGACTAAGAGATGTTGTCCGTCGCTATTTGTAAAATAATTATTTTTAAAAATAATTTTTATTCAAAAGCGATGGACAGTGTGGCAATTGGCGTCGCTTTTCGGAGCGACACCGTCCGTCGCTTTTCAGAGCGACGCCGTCCGTCGCTTTTCCTTTCGTCGTTTTTTAACAGTTTTTTAGTAGTGATTCCCCCTAGCACGCTGAGTAACTAAGCGATAGTCGTCTCAAGATCTGGAGCCATAGTTGGCCTCGGTGGTAGCTGGGCTGGTCCCGACCCCACCTACTATGAAGGAATATGAGCTATTTTCGCCTTTGTCACTGGCTCCAGATCCCTCTCTCTAGCCCTATCTCGGGCTAGGCATCCCTTACACGACCTTGGGGTTGCCCTCAACCCCTAGATGGGGCTCTATATACTGGTCCGGACCCTCGGCCATTGAGCCTGATGGATACCCACAAGTCCGGTGGTTACACAGAAGATCTAAGGAATCACTAGCTAAGTTTAGGAGCATATTCAAACTGCCATAGCCGTCCACGAACCCGAATCACACTAAGGAACTCTCAAGAACCGAAAAGAATCACTAAGTTCGAACTTGACTAATAGAGGTGTGCCCAGACTCGAACCAAAGATAATAAATATGAGTTAGGGCCTCAAGTTATGACTAAGAATGTAGGCTAAGGCCTCAAAGTCAGCTAATAAAAGGTATGCCAGAGCCTCGCACCCGGCTAAATAAAGTTACACCAAGGCCTCAAACCCAACTAAAAGACTCCAAAATCCCCAATCACCCACTCTTCCTCAAACCAGTCCATACCAAAGAGAAATACCATCTTCAGGGTGACCAAGGACCCACTCAAGCGCCAATTCAAAGACCCGATCTAAAACATTAATGCCTAAAATTACCAATGAACACGTCTAAAACAAACAACAATGGAAAACTATGGACAGAAGGCAATAAAAGCTAAGTTGTCGCCTAACTAAGGATCATACTCTCAGACCCATGTCTACTCTATTTCTCGGTTCAGGCCTGGTTAATGAGATGGGTGGACTCCTTATAAGGTTTGGATAATTCTCTTTCATTTGAGTTAGCTTTGGGGTGTGAGTTAGGCCCAAACCTAAATAGTGCACAAAATGTAATTTAATTACAAAGTATTTGCAAAATTTCCAAAAATGCAAATACAACAAAAGCTTCAAGTCTATGATTTTGGAGATAATCTTTCTTCCCATTAAGGAAGTTGTAGCAACTAGTTTATTATCGAAATGTTGGAGATCTTTTTGGAAGTCATTAACTCGCCTTTGTTTTGATATAGAGATTGATGATATCGACAATTATGATGATTGTTATGAAAATCTATGTCCATAATACGTTGGAAGTATTTGAAAACAAGTTGTGGACAAGTTTCTTTCGTCACAAATTGGGTACATCATGAATTTTCACTTGCATAACCTTCAACAAGATTGGGATATTAACATGCTATAGTGGATGAATTTTTGAAAAATGAGAAAGGACTCAATGAGATTTCACTTTATTGCGATAGAAGCAGTACGAAGTATGGTGTGAAAAGGTGGGTTGTTTGTGTTCATCGAGTCAAATAGGTTGTTGTAAGAAACATTATACTAATGAGCTCATTCAACAAAATATTTATATAACAGAATACGTATTGAGAGATGATTCACCCTTTAAAGGTTGTGTTAATGTGAAAACCCTAAAACTCATCACGTGCAGTGTGAATGAGGAAACCCTAGTCGATGTCCTTGATAATTATGAGTTGTTGGAGAATTTGTGCCTTTGTGGTTGTAACAATTGGTTGGTCTATCACATGAATATGAAGATTCGTCAAAAGGAACTCAATTTATTAGAGATTTATTATCTGCATGAATAGGAATTTTACCTACCTAATTTGTGAAACCCTAGTTAAGATGGCATTGCAAAAACTTGCGTAGTACATAAATGTGTCATTTAACTTGATCTTATTTTAGATTTATGTCCTCCAAATCTTCAAGTCAACCTCGAGTCACATATACGTTCCACTACTGGATAACTGTATCCACAAAGGTCATTTAGACAGATTCTCAACTCAATTTTTAATTTTCAAGTTGAGATTCCGAATATTTGAATTTATTTCATATTGTTAGAGTATGTTTGTCCTTCACTGATTGTATAATAACTTATATACACCGATTGCATTAGGTTCTCTTCTAGATGTTTATTGTACTTGGAGTTTTTGAGGTCATAGTGGAAATTGACCTAGGTCATAATTATTACCAGTTAATACTCCCCCGTTTTGTATCTGTTGTCATGCTTGTTTTTCGAAAGCCAATTTGACTAATCTTTGAAGCTAAATTAGATTAGATTAACATAATATTTTAAAATTATAATTTAAATATTCAAAAAGAATGTACATCAGAAGTATTATGATAGTTACATTGTTTCTCATATTAAAATAAGATAGTAAAGGTGGACATATGGAGCATCTGGGGAAAATAATTAAACCTTTGTGAGAGCTTGTTTAAAAATTTGGACCAACTTTTCAAATTTGGTTTTTTTAAGAATTTTTTTAAATCTAGTCAAAATATATGGTCAAACAAATATTTTTAGATAATTTTTTAAAATCTGATCTTAAATTTATTATTTTACTTATTTTAGCCTAAAAATAAATACTTATCAATATTTTTTTTATTTTACTGATACATTATAAAAGTACTTAAAAGTTGTCTTGACTTGGTCTTCCTAGCGTACCATTCTCTCAAAATGCAAAAGAGGAAACGTCAAAAGCTTAACGATATCGCCATTGATGGAGAAAGTGAAGCTCCAGACTTAATTAGCAAACTTCCAGATGAAATTTTACACTCAATAATCTTGTTTCTGCCAACCAAAGAAGCTGTAGCAACTAGTGTATATTCCAAACGCTGGATATTTCTTTGGAAATCCTTGTCTCGACTTTCTTTGGATCTACCCCAAATCAACAATCGCCGATCTAGAAGTCTTACCATTGTAGACAAGGTTCTTTCATCCATATCTTCTAATATCAATTTTTTTCACTTGCGTCACTCCCCACGAACTTGGGTGTGCTCGGATTACATGCTCCGATGGATTGAGTTTTTGAAAAATGAAAAAAAACTTGAAGGAATTTCACTTTCTAGTAATGAACCCATTATATCGAGTTGTATCAAGTGGTTAATTCGATCAAATTCGGGAGAGAAAGTTGTTCGAAGCGTTATACCGAAAGGAAACATATTCCAAGGGAGATTTCTTCAATTTGTGGAGCTTAATGAATATGTACTAATAGATGGTCTACCCTTTAAAGGTTGTGTTAATGTTAAGACCCTAAAACTCGAAGCTTGCTTATTAATGGGCGAGAATACCCTAGTTGAAATCCTCGAGAATTGCAAGGAGTTGGAGAAATTGACCCTTCGCCAATGTTCGTACCATTCGGACGATGTGAGCATTCGTCACCAAAATCTCAAGTTATTAGAGATTTTTTGTACGGGTGAACACAATTTTTGCCTAATTTCGAAAAGCCTAGATAAGTTGGTGTTGGAAAATGTTAAGTTTTATACCACAAAATCTGGTATTTTTTGTCCAAACCTTCGAGTTCTCCAGACAAATGTCGCTTGGCCAGCTGGGGGTTTTTGGGTAATATTTTTTCTCTCTCCCCTATTATATTAGTACATTTTACGTTTGCATTTTCTGTTCTATACATGTTTTCTAATTTCTAGTATAATATTGGCCCGAGTAGAGGCAGATGTTTTCTTTCTATCATCACTAGTGTTCTTGATGCCCTTCCTACTTACACTATGACAAACTTTGTAGGAATTTCTACCGGAATTTCGACCAGGAAACGAAGGGGTGGAGAGAACATTTTCATCAACAGGTGTGTTGTTTACTATATATACACAAAAAATATTTCATTCTTATATATACAAGTTTGGCTGTCTATGTGCATGTTAAAGATGCAGAATCTCATAACAAACATTTGATGTGCTAATGGTTATGGAAATATCTAAATATTTGAATGTGACTTCAATTTTAATAGTAATATTAATTTTTAAGTCATTATAAAAATTCATACACTTTAAAATTTGAATATGTGTCTGACCGCAGGTATCTACACTGTCGAAAGGAGAATCAACTTGGGATAGCCTAGCAAACTAAAGAATAAAGCTCAACGTGGAAAATTTGGGATGAAGTATAGTATAGTAATCTCGGTATTGCTACTTTAAATACAATGTTTATTTTGATGATTAATTTACTTAAATTTTACTATATCATAATGTTAAATCTGTTATTGTGTAACGGTTGTTTTGGTGTTATCCTATTGTTATTTTACTTTTTCTCCTCATTTTGCCCTTATTATTTTACATGATAGTTCTCCTTTTTACCCTTTACCCTATTATCTTTTTTAATCAATAATTTTATCTTATACCATACTTTTTCTTTGTAATATTGTCTGCTTAATGATGTAACCACACAGTTAATCTGAACATTATATTTGTCAACAAAATATATTATGAAATGATAGGTAACAACTTACGTCCAAACAAGTTATAATAAAAATGGTAATTAGCATGCTATGAGAAGTTCTTTCCCTAGAAGGAAACCGAAAAAAAAGACTCCATGGAGTTTCACATTATTAGGTGATGCTTCAACATTTAAAGGTTGCGTCAATGTTAAAACCCTAAATATATACTCCCTCCATCCCATTTTATATGTCATCCCTTTCTATAAATAGCTGGACCACAATACTTGTCATTTTATAAAATTTATGCATAAATTACCATATTTTACCTATTGTACCCTTGATAGAATAGTTAATTAATCTTGTCATTTATTAATAAAGTTGACTTAAGAAAACATTAAATAAGGGTAGAAGGATAAAGTTACATCATTTCTTAATGCAAGTGCAAAATGAAAAGGTGACATATAAAACGTTGGATTCATCTGAATCTAAGAATTATTTTTTGAAAGATATCTTTATTAATCATTAATTTGTCACTTTTCCTTTTTGATGTGCTCCCTTAAACTTAAGAACCCTTACCATTTTTTCACATATTTTTGGCATTTTAGAGCCATTTTACAAGAATTAAGCGATTTTCACACATTTTCGTGTGTGGTTAGCCTAATATTTTTGTGATATTGCTTCTGGATGATTTTTTTACAAAACCATTAGGGAACCCTCCGTCTGGAGTTGGGGGAGGAATACGTGAAGTCTCACCATATTTTGCACATATTTTGGCTATTTAGGAACCTTTTTTCTTATAGGAATTGTAAGACTTTCTCAGTTTTTTCGTGTGTGTTAGCCCTATTAATATTTTGATGATATGACTTCCAGACGATTTATGCAAAACCTATACAGAACTCTATGTAGGAAGTTTGGAGAGAAGTACGTGAAATTGCACCATTTTTTGTACATATTTTTGTTATTTTTTATCCACTTTGCACGAATTATGCGATTTTGTCAGTTTTTCTTGTGTGTTACCAGATGAATATTTCATTGATATGACTTCTAGAATATATTTTTTCAAAACCTTTACGAAACCCTCAATAGGAAGTTGGGGGAGCTAGCAATACGTGAATGGTGGAAATTAAATTCTTGAATAACTTGAATTAGAGAATACTTAATTGTCACCAGTACTATTTTGGCATGAAAATAAATGAGGGTAGACTTGATACCAAATTAGATTCTATCATCTTGAGATAAATGTAGTTATGACTCTAGTCTTATGTTGAGCAATCTTTTCTAGTCAAAATTTTCTTATAAGGAAAACAATTTAATTGATTTAAATCTAAGTATTATCCATAAAAGATGGTCATGGAGTATTAACAAATGATTTTTTGTCAAGAAAATTAGGAAATAATTGTATTTTAATTTATGAAGGTACAAAATTAAAGATTGAAACAAGTAAAAATTTAAAATATTGGCTTAAAATTTTGAAATATTTATTTTAATATATTCGAATAATACAATATAAATTAATTTAATGATTAATAAAATTGAAATCATTATTGAATATTAAATGGGGATATGTGTATGACTGTAGTCGTTGCAGGGCTTATAAAAGAACATTATTGTTTTCTCTAACTATATTTAATAGAAATTTTATATTGCTTTCAATTATATTAAAAATCAAAGAGAAATTATGCTCAAATTTTGTTTTTGTTACATAAATAATATTCTAAATTAGTTTCAAGGCAAATCAATACATAAAATAATTGCAAAAGACACTTACCAAACTAACATATTTTCACATATTAAGGAAGGAAAAGAGAATCTTGTTTCATTTTAAGAATAGTTCTCAAAAAGAAAGGGAGGAAATAGTCGTAGACTACTATAGACTACTAATATTTTATGAAATCAAATGTCATCATCCGAACCTCGAGTCATGATGACACCTACCATAACTCATCAATAGGTAAGCTAACACATCCCAAAACGATAAGTAACATGCATATCGGGTAGCAACAACAACAACCACACGAGATAACTGAAATAATTTGAAGGGAACAACAGAGAATAAGAACAAGAGCAAATATATACAATCAAAATAAAAGATCAAAACCCACGACTTGGTGGACATATGTACAGAGTTGCTAAAAGAGTACAAGCCCAAAAATGGATAAAATATACAGATTTGTATCAAATGCAAAATACTAGTCAAAATCTATCATAAAACAGAAGGAGAGAGGTTGATCTAACATGTCATAAGCTCACCCTCGATCTCTGATATCCCCGCAACAGGCTTGAAATCAACGTTGGCAACTAGTTCTCAGATCTTCATCAAGAAAATATATGCAGAGTGTAGTATGAGTACCAAAATAACAGGTACCCAATAGGTATCATAGGTCGACTGAGTTTGGAAAGTAAAGACAATAACAAAAAGAGAGAAGATAAGCAACTAGAGGTCACACAATGAACAGTAACAAAAACTAACTACAAAGAACACGAGTCTAGAAAAGGATAACGATAAGACAAGCAGCTATCCAAAACTTAACTAGACCCCTATAAGCCCAAAAGGTACACTAATGTTCAATTGAAAGTAAATAACTCAAACGGACCCCTATAAGTCCGACGGATACACAGAAGAACTAAGAAAAACTACTAGCCGAGTTTAAGAGTAATTTTGAACTGCCACAATCGCCTAGAGAATCGAACCACGGTAGAGGCATCCCAAGAACCCAATATAATCACGATAAAGACTCGAGTCCAAATAATAGAGGTGTGCCCGGACTTAATTAGAGGCTAATAAAGATGAGTCAGGACCTCAAATCGTGAATAAAATGAGATACTCCAGGGCCTCAAACCATGACTAAAAAGAGATATGTTAGGGCCTCGAATCGTGGCTAAAAAGAGATATGCGAGGGACTCAAACCGTGGCTAAAGTACCCTGAATTCACCAAATCACCTGCTCTTCCTCAAACCGGTCAAAATCGTAAAGCAAGCCTTCTTCAGAGTCACCAAAGACCACTCTTTCTCCAAATCCTTGACCAGATTCCAAAGCGCCAAGTAATACCCGATATCACCAACGAATACGTTTGAGTCGAAACACAAGGAAAATTATGGATGATCAGTCATATGAGTTGAGCTTTCACGTAGATAAGGATCATACTATCATACCCAAATTTGTTATATCAGTCTATTGGAGATAAGCCGTCTAAAGTGACGTATGCGAATCTCTTAGACCTATCGGCTCAAAAACACAAGTATAAGGCAATCACTAGCCTACACCTTGGCGAAGGACAATAACAAACTACTAACAACAATATGAACAACAACATAAAATCTACGAGGCTAGAAATAATCATACAACAATACTAAGCACCCTCGAAAATAAGGCTACGACATGTATTCTAATAACTACACATGATCCAACTATAAACCCATCCCAATCAACATGAATTTATATTTACAAGCTCAATCTAAAGACCGGCAACTCGTAGCCTACCTCAAAGCAGACTGAGCATGCAAGAAGAACTACACAAAATGTCATTTTAGACCAAACTCGACAATCGAAGCTAAACTCGTCGATATTATTCTCATTTGAACATGTTTAATAAGAATGTTGACTAAAGTCAAACTTTGTCTTAATTTTAAAAGTCAAAACACCTAATGAGACAAACTCACACCAAAAGCCTCGAGGCCTGAACCAACCATGACCCTAGCCTAAAATGGCATTTCCAAAGCTGATGAAACCATCATAATTGCATTTCAAGGACGTCTATGAACCATTCAAGTTTCAAAGGCTCCAAAACACAGAAACTTGCATCAAACTCAAACGAATGACCTGGTGACTGAACTATTAGTCCTAGCAAGTAATAAATGAACTGGAGCCACTATAGAAAAGCTTTAAATGCTGAATATATCAGAATATAGCGAAAATAACATGGAGGGTCATTACATATGTCACGCCCCGAGCCTACATCATGGACATAGCCGACACTCGAGAAATATTGTTGGTCCACAATGAACTCTTAGCCTAACTGACTACTTTGTGGAAGACTGACTCAATCAAATATAATTTTTAAAAATGAAATAAATCAATTTGTCAAAGTACTCAATTAAACTGTCCGAAAATACCGAATAAAAGTAGTAATAGTTTAAAAAAAATAATATATATCTTAATAGCAATACTGAAAGACTCTCAATACTATCTATCTATGAAGCCTCTACTATTTTAATATAGGCACCAGAACAAGACTCATGATAACCTTAAACAACTACTAAAATTAAACTGACTAGAGTCCTCCAAAAGCTAGGAGGCCTCACCAAAAGCTTGCGATTGACCGGGTGATCTCAACAAAACGCATGTTAATAATCATGAACACCTCTATATGCATCATAAAATGATGCAAGTCGAAGGACATTAGTGCATTGAATGTACACGCTTCACAAATAAAATGTAATAATAGAAAATATTGAACTAAAGTGAAACATATATATATATAAAATTACACTTTGCTTTAGTAGGGAGTTTCACAAACCGACAACCATCACTATGATCCTTGTGATGATACAACGTCTTATCCATGTTGGCAAAGCCTTCTTATACCTTGCCGAAGTACAAAACACAACTCAACTGATGTATCCACTAAAAAGGCCTTCTTGAGGCAATGAGAAGTCGTCTGAATGTCAGTACGATCCTATCCTACGTTGGCTACGTAGTTTATGAGATTTGTGTTGTCTAAGTTTTTACCCCATATCGGTGTTCAATAATTTTCTAAAATATATATATATACACACACACACACACATACACACACACTAGTTTTGATGCACGTGAATATCAAACCATGTACTACACTATTTTTCAAAAATAATGTTAATATTATTAAATAAAAAATTAAATAAACTTTATAAATGGAATGATAAAGTATAAATTCCTATAAACAGTGGATGTAAATTTTTTTTGATTACTATTGAAAGTTGTCAAATACACATCCGAAAAACACTTATAACTATTTATAATATAACTCTAGATATAGCTAAAGTGATTTGACACTTCTCTGTGGCGTCTAATTAAATTTATCTTTTTCATTCTTTTTTTTTTGAATTTTTTCTTATGTTAAAGTTAATTGTAATATGTAAAAATAAAAAAGGTCAATCTTAAAATCTCTTAGTTACACCCTTTTAATATATTTTGTCTTCCCTCCCCTATAGTGCATTACTTAGCTATCATTGTATTGTTGGAGTTCTTACTTTTAATATTTTATTATATAAATAAATATTGATATACTATATAGAAGATATACTAAATTGGATGCTTTTAGTTGGATTTTCATATTAATTTAACATCCATGTTGGGGAGCGTTCAAATTCTATTGAACTTTGAGATTCTCAATGTCTGTAAATCACACTTGAGTTTTTAAGAAGTGAAGAAAACATTACAAAATCGTAGTTTAAAAATGTGAAAATGTTTATTGAGCCTTATAAAAGGGTAGATTATGAAAAAAATATTTATTAAGCCTTATCAAAGGATAGTGTATGAATTTTTTTTTATTGCGTCTTATAAAAAAAGTCACAACCCTTTAGAAAAGTCACAATCTTCAAAAAAGCACAACCAATCAGAAAAATCATCACTCTTTGCAAGAGTCACAACCCTTCGAAAAAGTCACGACTCTTCAGAAAAGGCACAACCCTTCGAAAATGTCACAACTAATCGGAAAATTATAACTCATTGAAAATGTCACAACCCTTCAATGTGAAAAGGTGTCTATTTTTAATCTAATATAATATAATATATTATAATATAATATAATATACTACAATATATAATATAGAATATATACTAAATTTGGTGTTTTGGATTGGGGGAGGGGGGATGGATTATAATAATTTAACATTTAGGTTAGGCAGTTCATACTTTGAAGGAAGTATAGGCAAAAAGATCGATATATATTTGTAACATCTCGCAACTAGAAAGAACTAGAAGGAAGTTTAAAATTTGGAAATTTTAAGCAAGTTAAAGTTAGTTTTTGGTCAACTTCAAATGGCTATAATTCCTAGCTTAGGATGAATTAGGTGTGATTCCAGATATGGTTTGAATGATCTTTCCAACGCCGCCAAGTTTGCGCGATTCTAAGTTTGTATAAGTGAGTTATTCCCTTTAGAAGTTGGGCTGTTGGATTAAGGAAATGTCCAATCTGGAATTTTAAGGGGTATTTTAGTCTTTTCCTTGCCCTATTATTTTAATCCATTTTTAGGAGTTCAATATGGGTCAAATAAGATTTTAGTCAGTTTTTGAATTTGGGATTTCACGCTAGGGCTAAGGAGAAGAGAAAGGAAGAAGGAGAAACGGGCAAATTCTTCAAGATCGATCAAGAAAGTTGGTGTTTCGCCAGGGATTTACTTCTATCAGGTATGTGAGATCACATGCGTTGGGTTAGTTCACCCACGCACCAACCATGAGTCAATTCAGCGAATTTAAGTCTTTGAAAGTTTAGAATTGGTTCTTGATGAACATTGTTGAAGGTTTCGTTTGAATTCTTATGAGTTGTGTTGTTGAAGTTTTCTTGCATTTTGATTCCTGTTTTCCTGGTGTAATTTCGGTTTGAATCTACCATATATTGAGAGTATAAATGATTCTAAGTGTTTGGGAAAAGAACTAAGTGAAATTAGAGGGTTTAGAGTTGAAAAACGAAAAAGAAAATTCAGGATTTTCTGGGGAAGGGGCTGGGGCGCCGCGCCTCTCAGCGCGCCCCAAAACAGTCTCTGAATGTGGGGCTCTGGGGTGACGCGCCAGCTAGAGCGCCCTAAAGTGTTCTCTGAAATTTGAGGGCTGGTGCCCCGCGCCTCTCAGAGCGCCAATGACGCCAGTTCTCCCCATTCGTTCCCCACCTTTTCATACTTGTTCCTTAGCAATGTACCTATGTTTTCTAGTTGATTCCATCACTCTAAGGTACATCTAAACGTCATAAAATCATCCATAAACATGAGATCATGAACATTGAATCCATAATCCAATTCAAGGAAAGTTAAGATCAAAGTCAAGAGAAGTAAGAATCTACTCAAGAGAAGTTCTTAGAGTTTTCCAAAAGTCTTTGCAAACGTTATAACTTTGTTTTAGTACGTAAGTTTTGAGTTCAATAAGAGAAAAGTTGAAGTTCATTTCTTCAAAATTATATGGGGACTAAGTATTCCCAAAGAGATTTAAAATGTTTTCACATTTAAATAAGAACGGAAACTGAGATTTCCAAAGAGCCTTCGGGCTATTTTTCAGAAAAAGTAATCACTTTCTAAATGAAGCAAGAGGGGAAACTTTGATTTCCAAGATAGCCTTTGAGCTAAGTTTTTGAGCACTAATCTCAAATCACAGAAGAAGTATGTTTTTAAACATAAGAGCTAGTATATTTTGGGAGTAGTATTGAGCATCAAATTAGGGGCGAGCATGAGTTCAGATAACTCACGTCTCCATAAAACCATGTAGCCACCATGGGTTGAAAAGGGTCAATACTTTTAGATGAACCCTTTTAACAATAGACTAGTGGATCCACTTAGTAGTTTAGGTCCTATATCTCTGGCCAGGTATAGGATGCGCTGGTAGTGTGAGATAGATCGCTGTATCATCACTATAGCTCTTATGTGATGGTTTTCGGTTAGAGAAACTCCCACATAAGTTATTGTATTTTTATATACATCAATTTATTGTATTTTTACATACATTTCAGAGTTATGTTGTATCCTTGTATATACACGGAGTTGACATCATATTTTTAAACAACTTTTCTTTATATTGCACTTGTTGTAAACTGCTTTATATTGAAATGAGTTCAGTTAAGTATTCATGAGTTGAGAAGAGCCAAGATAAGTGTTTCTTTCAGAATCTCTTTCAAGCCTATCTTATTTTAGCATTCCAACTTGCATACTCGTACATTCAATGTACTGATGCCAGTTGGCCTGCATCGTCTTATGATGCAGATACAGGTAACTAGGATCGACATCCAATGCATCGTTGATCCAGTGAGCAGTTCAGAGTCAGTTGGTGAGCCTCTTTGCATTCCAGAGGACTCTTTTACATTGTTTTCAGTTTAGTATTAGTTCATTAGGATGTCGTGGGCCTGTCCCGACATCCATCTCAATTGTTTAGAGGCTTTATAGACGGACAATCAGTTAGTTAATTCAGTTGTCTTTGCTTTTCGTTTCATATGTTAAAGACTTGAGTTTGCCTTAATGGCCAGTTGAATGTTCCTATATGATATTCCAGTTCTTCATAAATGTTTATGTGATGAGTTAAGTCTTCTGCTGAGTTAAGTAAGCCAGGCCAAAGGTTCGTTTGGGGCCAGCAATGGTCTTCGAGTGCCAGTCCCGTACAGGGTGTAGGCTCGGGGAGTGACAATATTTGTCTAATTTTAATTTGATATGAAATTTTAAAAAAATAAAGAAGACTTTGAATTTAAGGATAAGTAGAATTTATAAAAATTTCTTTTCACTTTGTGGTCTTAAACATGTCCCCTGTAACACCCCGGAAACTAGTAAGTTGAACTAGTGAGTTCTAGAGCTTTTCGTAAGAGTTTTTGAGTGTAGTTTGAGGACTAAAATCACAAGAAATGATTCTCGTACTTAGAATGAAGGTTTTAGGGGTTATACGTCAAGGTACGGCCCCCAAGGACCACCCAAGGGGTCCTTGAGGGGGACCCCAAAAACAGTCCCCAAATCTGCAATTTTTAGTGACCTACGGATGCCATCTACTGGTCGTATATGGGGTCGTGGGTCAAGGCCTACAATTTTTGAGCTGTAGGCCTCACCTACGGAGGTGAGTCACGCTCAGTAGTTCCACCCACGGCCGTGGGTGGAGAGGCGTAGGTCCAAGCAGTTTTTTTTTTAGTTTTAGTTTTAAGTGAGGTGTTTAGGGGTTAAGTTAGTAATTAATTAGGGGTTAAGGTGTAACACCCCGACTTTTCAAAACGTCTAAATTAACTCGTATCTTCGTGGAAAGACAAGGAGGGTGAGTAATAAATTAAAAATGATGTGTTATGTGATATTTTAAGTGTTCAAGTGTTGTATCTCAAGTTTTGAAGTTAGGTAAGTGGCAAAATAAAAGTTGGCGAAAGTTACCGTAAATTCCTTTTTAAAGATTTGTTTGAAATTTGAGTCAAATGTCTCGGATGTTTTCTCCCAATCTATTAAGATTTGAGATCCCCACAAGCTATGAAATCGAAGGTCTACAAGTCTAGTTTCCAACGCATCAAACCGTTCTTTCATACGACTTCAGAATAGAGAGATATTTGCATTTTCGTGGGACTGCGCAAGCAGGCACGTGAGGTGGGGCCCTAAGTCGGTGGAATGTTACATATATCTTCTCCTTCAACATTTTTCTTCATTTTTAAGCTAAAAACCAGAGAAATTAGAGAAACCCATTTCTAGGATCAAGTGAAGTATAGATTTTCTCAACTTAAGTCCTTGACAAAAGTTGTTCTACGCATTGGGCTCATCATCGTGGTATAATTTTTTTTATCGATTGCGTAGCATATCGCACTTTAGTGTTGGGACAACAAGGGTTTGAATATATTTGAAGGTTTTGAGGTGAATTATGAACCTAAGATCGAGGTAAGACCCTTATTTCATCGACTTTAGCATTTATAAGCAGCAAACATCAATTTGCGATGGAAATACATATCTTTTATCATATTGTCTTGGTATCTTTTATTTTTGTATGTTGATTATGGTCCTACCTTGTTGTAGTATCGAGGGAGTTATGAGTTAAAGTCGTTAGGCCACGTGAATTTAGCGAAAAAGGTATGTTAAGGTTATTCTCTTCCTATGGCATGTTTCCTTAAAGCTTAGGAGCAATGTAATTGAGTGTTATCGTTGTTATACTTGTAGCCATTATTGTTGATTGTTGGTTGCTCGAGTGCGTATAATCCTCTCTTATCGGGATTCTTATCATTCGTATGTTGGACACGACTTAGAAGCTATTTGTATAGGTTGCCTATAACTAAATTGCTCACTTTTAGCTGTTGGATTGTTATTGTTGCCTTTGGGCTATTGTGGTTAGCTGCAGGAATGTGATCTATGCCTAGCAGGGTTATGTTCTGCCTACAGGGCTATATGGATGCCTAAAAGGTCTATGAGTTGCCTACGGGGTTATATTGATGCCTAGAAGGGCTATGAGTTGCCTAGAGGGATATATATTGACGCCTAAGAAGGTTATGTGCTTCCTACGGGGCCATGTTGTTGCCTAAGAGGGCTATGAGTTGTCTATAAGCTATGTTGATGCCTAAGAGGGCTATGTGACTGCCTGCGGGGCTAGGAGACTACCGGTAGGGGTATACAAACTGATTGGCACCTTCCGAGCTTATAGGGGCCTGAGTAGGTTGTCTTGTGTGCTGTTTGTACCTGTCGAGCTTATGGGGCCTTGGTTAGGTTGTTGTTTTATTATTTTTGATAAATTTAGATTTAGAAGCAGGTCAGTACAATTATCTTATCCTTAATTTATTGATCAGAATATTCCAGTATATCAGGATACCTTATCATAGTCTATTGCCTTCCATACTCTGTACATTATTTTGTACTGACGCCCCATTGCCTTGGGGGCGCTGCATTCATGCATGCAGGTCCTGACAGACGACCGAGTAGACCTCCTTATCAGCAGGATTGACTTTTATATGGTAGGTCAGCCCCTTTCTTCCGGAGCTGCCAGAGTTGGGAGGTTTGTTACCTTTTGTTGTATATATTCTCATGGGTAGGCTGGGGCCCTGTCCCACCAATCTTTACTACTCTTAGAGGCTTGCAGACTAGTGTGTGGGGTTTATAGCTACGTTATGGCTATGCTGGCCTATGTTGTTGGTTTGCTGAAGCTTGTGAGCTGTTTGATGTATTGTACTGATATTTACCTTCTTTTAGTTTCAGTATAGATATCATGGTGGCCTCGACGTCCCAATCAGGACTTCTGTTCTAGTTGGCTATTTATTTATATGATTTCCTAGGAGTAGCTGTTTCCTTTATAGATCAGTTGACAGGGGCCTTGCCGGCTGATGGCTTAGTTTTAAGCCGAGATATATTTGTTTGATTTCTATTGCGTGTGGCTGTCATGCGCTAGTAGCAAATGGTTCAGCAGGGTCGGCTCGGGCCTGAGTTTTGGCATTAGGAGCCAGTTGCTCCCCTCGAGTTTGGGGCGTGACATAAGGGAGGTCGGTTAGTTAGTTATTTAACCACCTATATAAGCTTAATAGTCCCCTAAACTAAATCATTTAACTCATTAATCTAAGACCTCAAATTCTCTCCAAATATATTCTCTCTA
>JAJOOR010010135.1:0-10622 GCA_036250505.1 Solanum acaule | reverse complement strand
ATTTGTTGTTGCGATACTAAACTTTCATGAGGACCTATTACCTCCCTAGACTATTTAATATCGTATTTTAAACATATATATTTGCCCACATGGACATAAAAAATAATGCAAAATTATAAATAGTAATGTGTCCACGTGGGCACATATATACCTTTAAAATACACTATTAAATAGTTAATGGGGTAAAAAATACGGTATTAAATAGTCTAGGGAGGTAATAGGTCCTCGTGAAAATTTAGTATTGCAATAGCAAATCCGACCAAAGTTGGAGTATTTTTCATACCCTTATCCCTTTATTTTTTATCAATAAGTTATGTATATTCTCCATTTAGTATTTAGTTCAATTATAATACTGTATTGTTTTTTTTAGAAAAAAAAAAAAGCTTAGGCACTTTGGCACCATCGCACCAACAAAGAATGTTCAAAGAAATCGATTCAAAGGAAAACGTTGAGTGTCTAAGATGTATTCGGTAAAGGTCAAGGTCGGCGAGTTTCCGAAGTGACATGATTAGATTGTCATTAAGAAAAGGATGAGATCTCGTGACTCAAAGATACAAAGGGATATATATCGATCTGAAAATAAGAATAAAAAAGAATATTAGCTTGCACCACTCATGACACCTTCATTTAAATAATAATTATTGATCATAAAACTTTAACGGTCGAATAAAACTAATCTATGAGTATGTGTTACGTTTGTAACCTATAAAGAATAATTTCTTACACAATTGTAATGAATCTAATAGTAAGCACTATAGTTATTTTACACATTTCGTTTTCAATAGTAGTTGAAAATTTAGAGGTGCAAATGTTGGGTCAAACATAGCCGTTACAACCTTTATTATCATCCACGACTCTTAACGGGACAAAATCATGCCCAATTATTTTCCCGCTTAACGTGCCGGTGGCCCCTTCTTTTCTTTGACACACGTAATAAATAGAACAATAATTTATTTATTATTTTTTAGTATATATTTTATAAAATATATTAAAAATAATATGATTAATACTTAGATTCAATTAGAAATTACGTAATAGATTTGTTTAAATTATTTAAATATTAGATAAATAAAATAAAATATTTATTTTTAATAAACCGAATAAATAAAAATAGACGCATTGAAAAAAAATAATTTGGGGCATACCTATTTAGAAAATAATGATTGACATAATGATTTTACCATTTTTCTTCTACTAATTGATAGAATTCAAAATTCAATTTACTCATTAGAAAGGTTCTACTTTTTCAAAAACATTAACTCTCCAAACAAATTGAGATTATAATAAATAAAAAAATATATTATCTTTTCTTAATTTATAAAAAATAACAAGTAAAAAGGGACCAACGAAAAGTGAAAATTGCAAGTAAAAAGACAAAAAACAAAAAGTCAAAATTGGAAAAAGTATAAAAGGACACAGAGAGAGAGAGTAGCTTTTTAAAAATGATTTTTAAAAGATCAAACTTTAATTACTTTTAAATTTAAAAATGAAAAGTAAGGTTAACATCTATTGTAGTTCTTAATTTTCTTGAAGTCATATTTAAAATATCCAAATACGGTTGAGGTTGAAAACTACTTAAAAGCCAAATACCCTCTTATAAATGTGGTGCTACCCTTTTTAAAGCCAAAACAAGCTTAAAGCCATAACCTTTTATAGTAAACGTTTTTATATTTAAATAATTATTTTAACTTGTTTCCAAAGAGGCTTAATTTATAAACGCGTTATCAAATGTATCTACAAACTAAATGTTTATAAACTTTTTATTTGATCAAATAGTTTATTATATATAATATCTTTTGTAATCCGTGATATACTTTTTTTTTCTATAGTATAAAACCCTTAACACCCTTTTTATTTTATTTTTATTACTCTTCCTGATTACTCAATGTAGTAGAAAAATTAAAAGATTACTATATTCATGAGTCATGACATTCTTTCTACCTAAAAAAAAAGGTGTCTAGAAAGCATTTACCTAAGTTTCTTTTTTTGACTATTAGAAAACTAGGAAAAATACCAATTTTTATTGAAAGAAAAAATTGAATGATTTTTAATTCATCCATCATTATGATCAAACAACACTGTGTTTTTGTCTATTATTTAAGTGCAACTTTTGGGGGTTTTAATTTGATAGGATTTTGAAAGTTTAATGTTTACAAGTATGAAAGTAGCATTAACAAATAGAATCACCAGAAGCTTAAAGACATATTTGCAAACTCTGTCTTAGAGAAAACCTTAATTACACGATATCTTAGAAGTTTCTTTCAAGAGGCTAAAGTAGTATTAGTTTAAAAGACAGACATGGTTTTTAGAAATCAATTAATTATTGTAGTTCTCTTGAAAGTAAAAACAATGATGAACACAAATGTTTTTCTTTAAAAAAAATAAAAATTAGGTCAATCACATCACTTTTGCAATAAATTGTTTTATAAAAACTTCTTTAAGATTTACTTTATCTTCACTTTTACTTGTGTATTATAATATATATAAGTTTCCCCTTTTACTTGTTCATTTTAGTATATCAAGACAAAACTATTTTTTTTCTTATTTTATCCTTAATATTAACTATTTATTCTCCAAATTAATTAGTAGAAACTCGAAACGGAGAGATTATATAAGTAATATCTCTTGATTTTTTGTGATGAATTGCGTTGTTTGTGTTGTGTTCCATTAGGAGGTGACCTAGTGATCTAGACCTCCTTGGAGACTCTCAACTCTAAGACTGTAAAGAAGTTAAAACTAGTGGTGGTGATGCTTGCCTCATCGATTTTTATGTTTTGATGTCTTGTGATGAAAAATGTATTGTAAAATGAGGGTAGATTTTGTTTGTCATGGCGAAGCGTAGTTTGCACATTGGGTCCGCTACAACGGATGAGCGAGACAAGATGCGCATTTTGAGTACAAGTCTTCCCTCGTAACTTTGGGTCCGTTTGACCATGCGACATGAAATCATGATATGAAATTAAAGTTTTGTTTGGACATGCGCTTTGAAGTTTTTGTGTTGTATATTTTCTTATAAACATAAGAATTTCATAAGTTGTAAAACTATTAAAATAATCTCAATTATTTATTCAATCTTACCAAATAAACAAAAAATTATAAAATCGCATAATAAATTATTACAAAGCCATTGTGATCAGTGTTACTCACTAAATATAGATGAAAAACTAGTTTTTTTTTATTAAACATTAAAGTAGTCCAACCAACAATAGTTATGTGAGGCTCTATTCAATTTTTGATACTTGAATTTGTGGGCCCCATTTTAACACCACACAGAGTAATTTCCCTAGATAGTCACCCATGTTTGGAAAATTACCTAGGAATATCACTTATGGTTGTTTTAGAACTACAATATCACCCAACTTTGCCTATTTTCCTCCAAATATACTTGGCATAAAAAAAAACATTATATCTCTCCTACTAGGATGCCATGTCACATTTTTTAAATTTATTAATAATATTTTTTTTAATTCTTTAAATGACAACTTGTTAATGCATCTATAAGAGAGCATTAATCCATTTTCTATGAAAATCTAATTACTTCAATTTTATAGCGAAAATCTTTATCCTATGTTTCATTTACGAGTATTTGCCGTTATAGCCATTCAAAATTTTAGTATTGCTATCGAAGAAAAAATTAAACTAGTTCCTTGAAGCTGATGAAAAAGACAATAAATTTAGTAACAAATTTTTTATCACCGCCTTATAAACAAATTTGATCTTCAAAATATATATTTTTTAGCATAAACGCTTCAAAAAAGCGGGTCATGATTTGCTGTATTTTTTTTTACTGGATAATATGGGTTGTGTAGATTTTTTTAAAAATATTGTTAATAGTAAAAGGGAATAATGTGACATGGCATCCCATTAGGAGAGATATAATGGCTTTTTTTTTGTGTCAAGTATATTTTGAGAAAAATAGTTAAAGTTGGATGATATTGTGGTCCTAAAGGAAACATATTCTTAGGTAATTTGAGTGACTATCTAGGAAAATTACTCCACCACACACTCTCTCACCTTCATTTTTTTAAATTCCTCCCTTTTCCTCATAATAAGTATTTTACCTCTCTCTTTTTTTTAATAGTCTTAAGTTTTTATTTTCCAAAAGTCCAATAGAAATATGTAAATTAATATCAATTCAAGTTTTAACCTTTTTTTCCCGTGATTGCTAATATGATTAAAAAATTAAACTCCATTATAATTATAGTCTTCTTTTCTTGATTTATATATTTTTTTGGTTGATTTTTTTTTAGACTTTTAACTTAAATTTCAATAATAAGTGCAACACCAAGTACAAAATATTTCTAAAACAAATTGAAGAACGAGTGATTTTAGAATACTTATAGGTATGCTCTCACTTACTCATTGGTGAACTTTTTTTGGGTATAATTTTTTTAAAAAAATTTAGTTCTGATTGATGACAGTTGAATTAACTAATAATGAATAATTAAAGGACTAAAAACAAGTGATTTTGAATATAAAATCAATTTTTAAAATAATCATAATAAAATTACAAATCAAACTAGAAAGTGAAAAAATAGAATTAAATTTATAAAAATGTAACTAGATTACAAATAAAAAGAGTAAAAATTTAATTTTGCACAACATACACACACACTATATATATATATATATATATATATATATATATTTAAAGAGGGAGATATTTTTATAATCAGTTTGGTGGTTTTTCGGTTTATTTTTACTTTGAAACCAAAATAGATTATGTCAAATTTTTTAAAAATAAAAAGAAAATAAATTGAAGTAAAAGAAATATTCAATTTGACTAAATTTTAATTTAGTTCGATTTTCGATATTCAGTGAATACTTCTTAATACAAATATAAAGTGTGTGTGAATTTCTCATTCAAAAATTATCTTTTAAAGGTATCCTAGGAATTTAATTCAATTTTTTTGAGATGTAAAATAAAAATTTTAAAAGATTGTTTTTTCTAAGGCTACGAGGAATAATTATATTTTAGTTGAATTGGTTGAGAGGTGGTGACAATTTTTTAAATTGATTTAGTTGAGGGACAAAAATGATTAATGGGAAAGAAAGAGCTAATCAAGTTACTAAATTAATAAAGAGCACAAAGAATTAAAAATAAAAAACTACGAAAAAGAGAGTAATATTGAACAAGGAGCTAAAATATTTTGGAGGGAAAAGGGGGGAATTTGGGAAAAAAATAAGGTGAGAGAGTGTGTGGTGTTAAAATGGGGCCCACAAATCCAAGTGTCAAAAATTGAATGGAGCCTCACACAACTATCGTTGGTTGGGCCTCAACCATATTAAAAAATTTCGTAATAAATGTAGTTGATAAATAAATTTGATAAGAAAAATAATGAATTTGATGAATATAAATGATAAAGTAGGAATTGATTTAAAGTGATGATAAATTTTATGTTGGTGAGAATAATAAATTTTAAAAGGTAATAATATGATTATAAATTTTATTTACATATGAAACAAATGTCAAGTAGATATAAATGTGAGTTGTTTTAACAAAATATAAAACGTGTGGATCAATTTTTGTATTTGAAAAATTCCAAATCATGATTTTTGGAGAATATGAGTTTTCATCTCATGATATGAAATCAGCGTAAAATCATTTATCCAAACGTTGATTTCATCTCACAATTTCATATCGTGATATAATATCGCGTGACCAAATACCTACTTAGAATATTCGAACAAAACCCCTAAGACGATTTTTCAAGGTCTAGAGCTATTTTCTATCTTAAGACAAGTCTTTTGTCAATTTTTTCATCTAGTAATTCCATATCATTTTAGAATCAAAAGGAGTGATCTTAATGGTGAATTATGGGTCAAAACTTTAGAACTCATGAATTTGATAGGAAAGCATATGGCTGGAGTAATTAGCATATATTTTGATTCTAAGTTGATTAATTATGCTTTTGGGGATGAAATTAATATTTTATTATTATTCATGTTGATTACAGAATCTACACACACAATTAAAGTGGGTTCTTCGAGCATATAAATTGCTCAAGAAAAGCTGTATGAAGTTGAAACTCTATGAATAAGATTGGTATGATAATCAAAATCGAACATGGGATAAAATAGCCTTTGGATAAATAATTTCATGAATCAGCAAAATATTTCTTCTTTTCTATTTCTAGCAAAATAATAAATTTTAATTTCTTGTTTACATTTTCTTCTTTGAAATAAGGAAAAAGGAATTAAATTGTAGAGATACAATTAAATGGAAAATCTCAATTTAAAATAAAAAAAATTCATTAATCAGCAAAAGATTTCTTCTTTTCTATTTCTAGTAGAACAATAAATTTTATTTTCATGTTTCCATTTTCTTCTTTGAAAGAAAGATAGAAAGAAAGAATCAAATTGTAGAGATACAATTGAATTTAATAGGGTGTGATAAAACAGTGAACCTTGGAATTTTGGAAAAATTTTAGTAGCTCAGTTGATTAATTATTTAAATTTTTATTTTATTCACGGCGATTTAGAGCCTGTTTGACATTGTTGTTGGGAGACCAAAAACACTTATTTTGAGAAAAAAATACTTTTATTGAAAAATTACGTGTTTGGCAAATCAGTAAAAGTGTTTTTAAATAGAAACAAAAACAATTTTTCTATTGTTGAAAAGAAGCTGGAAAATTCCGCTTCTTAAAAAAAACACAAGTGGAACAAAAAAATATTTTTCTCAAGGCTAAAATAATCTTTTCATATATACATATTTATCAATATATCTCTTATTAATTAATTAACATATTTCATAGGTTTGGTTAAATTTCATTTAAGAAATTTATGTTTTATTTTTATATAATAAATTTTATATTCATTTTATGTTTATATATTATTATTTTATATTTTACGTATAATTTGATAGAATTAGAACAAACGTTAATAACAAAATTTTGTAAGGTTAGAAAAAAAAATAACAATTAAAGTTTTCAATTCTAAAAAAAAGTATAATATTGATTGAAAATTTAAATATGTACATTTTAATTTAATCAAAATAAAAGTTTAATTAAATTTTTTATAATAAATATTTAAAATAGTTTCTTTTTATAAAATAATCTTAATATGAAAAGTACATTAATAGTTGTCCTTTTTCATAACTTGACTCGCAAACACTTTTCTGAAAATCAATTTTTAAAAAAATGCTTCTAAAAATAAGATGTTTTTAGCAGCAATGTCATACAAGATTACTCACCCATTAATCCCCTCTCCATTTTCTCTTTCCCCGCCACATTTTAAAAAAAGGGTAATGCTAAATAGCCAGAAAATTTTGCCAGAAATTTTAAAAAACAATAATATTTTTTTAATTTAAAAATAAACTGATCTTTTTTCCATTTTTTAGTTAAAATGTATTAAAATTAAAAGGGTAAAAATGTTTAAAATGGTAAAATAACATATGTAAAATACTATTATGACCAAATTCTGGCCAAATTTTCTGGCCAAAAGATTTTTCCTTAGATTAAAAAAGAAAAAACCTCTGGGTTCTCAATCTTTAATAAAGCTAAAGCCACTTTCTTTTCCAATTTCTTTAATTTCTTTTTGCTGCTTAACAGACTGGAAATTCAGGGTTAAAAATAAGAAAAATTAGAACTCAAATTGCAATTAAAATCCGTGAAACATAGTTGTCATTTTCCAAGAAAAACCAAAAGAAGCACTAAGACCAAAATTAGTGTACTATAATCTCAATAAAAAATAATTGATTGAAGATTTGGAGGAATTTAAAATTTTGTCCTTAACCAAAAAAATTCTTTCTGAATTGTTTTAGAAAAAATTCCTTATTTGTATAATGTCCTGTCTATATCACTATGTATCTACTTTTTTATGTCACAAATTATGGGCATTTCTTTAAGGAAATTGAAACAACTTTCCTACTAGACATGGACATGGTAGATTGGGAAATTTGCCAATCTAAGCTTTTTTATGCCTTCATTTCTTCTAGTACTACTTTTATTTTTGGTCCTTCAAATTATTAATTCCACATGTATTGTATACGTATCGAAGAAAATTGTTTTATTCATCTAACAAATTTTTGAATGCTCTCTATAATTTATAATTCTTTATTATCAAATCATGATTAGTAAATATTTGCTTACATATCAATATATTACTTGAATGTAGTAGAGTAGTTTTGTTTGATGCATATATTGAACCTCGAACTTCAAAACAAATATAGAACATCGAATGTGAAAAAATGAGAAGATAAAAGATACTCCAAATTAAAATCAATAAAGGCAAGTAGATAGACCAATTAAAAAGTGCTATATTAGTAGCTAGCTACTTGGCATTCAAGCTGCAGTGTGATAATGCAATGTTCATAACCTTTTGTTCAAAGAGGATGAATTAAGAAAGTGAAAGAAAACTAAGAGCTAATATTTATTAGTTAAAACTTAAAAGTCAGGATTTTAACCTTATGACTTCTGATTTATTTTTGTTATTTCGACTTTAAAATAAATGGTTAAAAGTATTTTTTTTAACTTTTTCAAATTTTACAGAACTGTTTCAAAATTATTTTAACTTAAAATAACATAAAATAACTTAGTTCAATCAGACTCGAAATCAAATAAAAGGAATATATAGAGTTCATAATCTTGGAAATCCAAAGAATAATAGGTAATCTTGTAAATATATACTTTTTTTGAATAGTCTTTTATCTAAATAAATAAAGAAGAAGAAATGATGGTTATTAGTGATCTTTATGTGAAACATGCAATGATGAATGAATTCTTTATCTCCTTAATATAATTATGTAAGTGCCACACCTTGTTATATTTCATGCAACATTCTTTCAATGAAAAGTTTAAAGGAAAAGATGCTTGTTTGAATCACAATTCATAATTCATAATATATATAACTATCAAAAGTTAATCATTTTCTATCCACGCTTTTCTATATTTTTTTAAATTTATAATAATGTCATTGTCTAGAACATTAACGAATTAATTTATTCATATACTATAAGATATGAAATTGATAAGTGATTATTTGTAATAAATTATGATTTGTAAGGGGTAAAATGAGGAAGAAGAAGAAGAAATAAATGCAAGACAAAGAAGTCTTATTTGATTAATTAAGTAAAGTAAGTACATAGTAATATAGTTTTATTTCAAAATAGAAAAAACAAAGTACACAGTTTTTTTTCTTTTTTTTTTGCCCCCCCACAAGAAGTAAAGTTAGTAGCTAAGCTATGGTTAACGCATGCATTTACAAGAGTCAAATATACAGTTTTTTTTCCAAATATATTTTTCTATATTTTAAGTTTTTAATTTATAATAATTTTAAATACATATTATCCTAAAAATGATATTCCTTCCTTTACAATTTAGATGACTCAGTTTGATTTTTAATCCATTTAGAAAAGAATGATACATTTATAAATTTAATAATTTAACTTTAAAATATCTATTTTACCCTTAATGATATAATTTATAACTACACAAAATATCTATCACTTATTTTATATCACTAATTTCAAAATCTTTTCTTTATTTTTAAAAACTCCTTACTAAATCACATTAACCATATAAATACAACTATTTATTTTCACATAAACCATACTATTAAAACTTATAATAAATATTTTAATCATCCTTCATCAAACATATAACCACTCGTAAATATTGTAATATTTACTATGTGGCTATAAATTATGTTATCAAAAGTGAAATTTCTGAAATGGAACTAGTATATATGCTATAATTCTGATCCATTGTTAGAGGGATCAGAAAATTTTCGACTTTCCTTTTACCAAAACAATTTGTTATTAGAACTGATAACACGCAGGTGTCGGGACTAATATTTAACAAGCTACCTTCTGAACCTCAATACAAAAGATTGCATCGATGGCAAGTATTATTATCCTTTTATTCATTTACAATAGAATATATTTTACATGCAAATCTTATTTCTATTTTAAGATAAAAGCAATATCTACTCAAAAGGAAAATATCCATAAAATCATGAGAAAATAGATAAAAATATTATAATATATATAAAAAATTTATAGAGTAATATTTTTTAAAACAATTATGTTAAATTAAATAAATAAAAATGATCCCATTAGGTAGAGAAAAAAAAGGAGATTGGGTGTGGTAAAACAGTTTTGAAAAGCGCACTATAGGTAGTGGCATTAACGTAATAAGATTAAATTTGAAGCCTTTATAATAAAGGCAGTGGTAATATAAACCCGACAGTAGTCCTCCATAACTTCTTCGATCCTCTCTCTCAGTCGCATTTCCGGCGACTGTCTCCTTCTCTGTTCTTGCTTTTCCGATGGGTTCTCTTCTCTGTTTCTCTCTCATTGCTTTTCTCCTTGTTCTTCACCCATGTTTCGCAAAGAAAACTTACATTGTTCATGTGAAACATCACCAAAAGCCTTCTTCTTATTCTACTCATCATGATTGGTACGATGCTCAGTTGAAATCTCTTTCTTCTTCTTCTTCTTCCAACTCTGAATCTCTTCTTTACTCTTACGACACTGCTTATCCTGGATATGCTGCTTCTCTTGACCCCCATGAGGCTGAATTGCTTCGACAGTCTGATGATGTGGTTGGGGTGTATGAGGATACTGTTTATACACTTCATACTACTCGGACCCCTGAGTTTCTTGGGTTGGATAATCAGTTGGG
>JAJOOR010010134.1:0-23844 GCA_036250505.1 Solanum acaule | reverse complement strand
TTATGACTGAGTGAACCTCTCTCCGCGAGGTTAGAAATTTGAATTTTATATTTATCGTGTTTTATTTTTCTTTCTAAAATTAGATAACACTTCTCTAAGTGGTAATTGGTGTGTGTCTATATATATATAAGAATTAATTTTAGACCTATAATTTTAAAATTTTAACGGTTTTCAATAGTAAAATTCTAAATGTTGAACCGAACAAATTTATATCATAGATCAACCTTTTTATAACAGTGCACCTATCATCTCAAAATCCTGGATACGCCTCTGCCTATATTATCTCAAGAATGTAGGGTCTGACGCTCCTACCTCACACACTCGTGGCTAGACATATATAGGGTACTGCTTCAAATGATTGGTGAGTCTTCATGTTCTGATGACCGAGACACTTTATAGCTTAATGTTTTTTCCGTTTTCAGATTTGTATGTGATGTATGAGTTACGTCCTAATCACTTTTCTTATGATGTATTAGTTGGCTTATTGAGACTTTTGTTAGACTTCCGCTTTGTCAAACTCTTTGATATATGAAATTCTATCTTTTAAAGTTTTTATTTCTATTATCTGATGTATGCTAAGTGACTTGTGTAGGACCTCTCAAGGTTATATACGTCATAGTTCAACATATAAGAAATGAGAGGAGATATTTGCAATGTGGAATAAAATTGGAAGTATTCCACATTTGACTTGAATTTGCTTTAGTTTGACCTTTATGACAAATCTAATTTTGAGTATGCTATAATTACAAAGGTGAGCTAGTAGATTCACATATGGCGTATTTTAATATTTTAGTACTTTTTTCCATACTTCTTATTTTTAATAATGTGATTGAAAAATGCTTGTACAATTGTTTCGTTTTCTCTACATGAAAACTATTCTTGGAAGCTCATGCAGTCATGTTTCAGATATATCCAAAATCTTAGTTGCAAGGAAAGTTGTTGATTTGGAGAACATTGAAATTTTTGAGGTATATTAATTTTCAATCCAAATTTCTTTTCTTACTTTTTTTAAAAAACTGAAATTTACATTTTTTTAGCTTTGGAGTTTTTCTTTGGGAAAGTTTTCAAAATGTCAATATTTTAGCATTTAATAGGACCTCTCATCAACATTTTCAATATTTATTAAAAATGTCAATATTTTAGTTTGTTATTCTTCTGATTTATGTATTTTTTATTTGTTTGAGTTGAAAGAATACAATTATTTAATAACAAAAAGGAGAAAATCATGGGAGAAAATATTTTTTAAAAAGCAACATATCACTTAAAATTCGCATCAGTTACAATTTCAAAAGTAATTGATTGTATTCATTCCAATATGATGATATGTGTATTTGTATTCATTATGGTTTTCATGTTTGAGTTTGTATAATGACATTTGTATTTCTTTATTAGTTTGTATTCATTCTAATAGGTATACCAAATGGATTTGTTGTTATTTAGACTGATATTTGTATCCACAAATAAAAATATAAATAAAATATTTGTATCCATATATACTTATGTAATCTGTGTTCATTCAGAAAGGATACAACATATATTGGTATTGTATATTTTTCATAAACGTATATTCTTTCTTAAAATTCCAACAAATTTGTATTCCAATTATCAAAACATACAAATTTACAATCTTAGTAACAATTAAAATTTGTATTTCAAAAAATATTGTATTTCATGACAAAAAAATGTATTTCTTACAAATGTTGAGTAAAAAAAATAATTAACAAACAAAAATTAATATGAATACAATTCTGTTGTGAATACAATTTTGCAACCTTGACTCTCTCTTTCTTCTTCTTCTTCTGCTATGTTCCTTTTTTCTGATTTTGTTTTCACCAAATCCAAATTCGAATCCGTATTCACTTGTGCATTAGTAACCCTATAAGAAAAATTTGAAATTATTAAATATGAATGTATAAAAAATCAAACAATATATGATGTATGAATGCTAATGTAGATTACTACAATCTACTGAATCTCAAAAATGTAAACAAACTCACAAAAAAATCGAAAAGAGGACAGAAAATCAGAAATACATAAAATCCGAAATATAAAAATATTTGGTGAATATGAAAACAAAATCAGAAGAAAACTCACAAAATAATTGGTGACTTCGAAATTACCTTTATCAATTGAGAGATCTCTTGAATTAATTGATAGATTTCTTGAACAAATTGGGAGAAAATGGAAGAGTTAATTTTTCTTGAACAATGAATGAGAGAAAAATTGGGAAAACATGAAGAGAGAGAGAGAATATTGACTTGAGTTAAAACCTAGAAAGAGGTAATGGTCCAATGTGGGACTGTTTTGAGAAATAAAAGGAAAGGAAAATAGTTATATTAGGATACAAATCATTTTCTAAAATATTGACATTTTGACATTTTTAATAATTATTTTAAAGTATAGATATTTTTACTAATTATTTTAGGGACTGTGACTAGTTTGCTAATTTCCCCTTTTTCTTTTGTTTATTAGGGAGCAGGATTTGGGTTGGCATATGTTAAGTGCAATATTCGTAACCAGCAAATGACTTTATACGTAAATTTTGAAAGTTATAGCCCAATTGATGATTTAACAGTATTGGGCTTTGGGGATAAGATAATTGAAGACTAGGTAAGAATAATGATTCTCTAGCCCAACCTAAATATGCCTACTGGATTAAATAAAATAATAATTAAAACTTAAAATTATGTAAATAAATAAGTATTATTAAGATGATTTTATTTGCTAATTTGAGACTTGATTAACAAGTAGTAACATCATTATAACATTGTGTTGTCGATATTAATATTAATATTTTAAAATTAAATTAAAAGTATAAGAAAAATGTATTCTTTTTTTAAAACGTGAGTTGGCACGGAGCAATTATCGTATATGTGGATTGACATTTTGGCTGTTAGGCACACCAGAAAATGGGCAAGCCCAATCTGACCCTTCAAATTTTACACTCAGTTGGGCTATCTGATCCACTTTTCCGCATCCAAAAAGACTACATACAAACTTTTTTCACTTCAAATAAAGAAAGATGGTTTTGTTTATTTTAGCTACAATCATTTTTGAAGTTATTATACGGGCCTTGCTTGCTTCTCTTTGTAGTGGAATACGTTTTGAAAAGAGTAAATTAGTAGAGTTCATACACATAATGAATATGGTTTTGGAAGGAAGAGTAGCCTATAACAACTTTTTCAGTATCAATGTTGGAATCACAAGAGAATTTGCCTTTAGATTCACCCTATTTTCGTCTCCGGGTGTTCTTTTGTGTGGATTTTAAGGTTGTAACTGAAGTGCAGAAAAAAAATGTCAAATCTCATAAGGTCATCTCAAGTTGATTGGGATTTCATGGGGTTGGAAAAATACATTAGCTTTGTGGTTATAGAGCATTGCATTAAGTTAGTTGTCTTTATACTACAATTTATCGTTCACATGATGGAATTTGTGTTTAGAATTAACTGGTCAATTTGGTGATGGTCATATATATTTCAATATATCCTAGGTTGCTTGTATTTCTTTATTGGACATGAAGAATTACCACAAAATCGATCAGAGAGTCATATTTCATAAATTGTCTAGTCTTAAAGGAAATATTATGAGAAGAGTCATTCATGATAATCCAAGATCACTTTCAAAACAAAATAAAATGACTTTTTCCCATAATTTCCTTTTAACTTTATTGATATCTTTTCATTAAATATTTCTTAATGATAGAATGTAGAATCGTCTATAAGGGCTAGGTCCATTGAACCAAGATGACCAACATCTATGATTTGATAGGACTGAGTTAAGATTTTAAGAGCTTATTTAATAATAGAACTTTTTAACCCATCTGAATAAACCCGCTAGCTTGTATGGCTTTAGCAATGTCGTTTGGGCCGATCCATATGCTAAAGAAAAATAAAATAGAAAGGGTAAATCACCTAAGTGTGCACTATTTACGACATGTAGCAACATAATTCATTTAACCATATATAGAAATTTGGTTGAATTAAATTGACTGCATCCTTATTTTTTCCATTTAAATTTCTCACCTGTAACTTTCCCTCTCAATGTTTCTCTTGCCGCTTTCACTCGCAATTTTCTGCACAATTAGGGCTATACTTACCTTCCTAGCTTCTCAACCGTCACTTTATACAACACTAATACTCTAAGTTTTTGGAATTCAGCGTCAGTTATTGTCGAATTCAGTGATGATAGATTAATCAATTTCGAGTAGAGAGTTTGAAGTTTTGAAATGTTTGAAGGTTTGAATTAGATTGCACACCTAATTCATTATGTTTTTTTCAAGTTTAATTCAACCTACAAATCAATAACCAGTTCATTAGTTGCATTTTTCACATTCGTAAAGTTGTCTCATGGTTTGAATTAGATTGCATGCTTTAATTCGTTATTTAAATCTCAAATCATTGTCTGATCTTTCATTAGGTATGTTTCTCATTCATGCCTATTTCCAGTTATTGTCGAATTCAGTGATGATAGAATATATCAATTTAGAATAGAGAGTTCGAAATTTGAAAGGTTCAAAAGTTTGAATTAGATTGCATGACTAATAATTCATTATTTGTTTCAAGTTTAATTCAACTTAAAAATCACTAACTAGTTCATTAGCTGCATTTTTTCATATTCATAAATTTGTTTGAAGATTTGAATCAGATTGTTGGGCAATCGTTTTCATTTCTTTGTATCCTTCTCTGGTTTCTTCTTCTCCAGCACAACTTTATTTTTCAATTTATTTGACTAAAATAGAGGAGGTAAATCCTCAAAATCATCATCACTATAAACGAATTTCTTAGAGCTAGATGCAATATCAATGCGTCTTCTTTTCAATAATTACATATCATTTAACTCTGTAATCTTTTCTTACCTTTACAACACTTTTTCTGAACATGTATTGTCTCATTTGTTCTGATTAACATCTATACCAACTTGTTCTTCAGGTTGATCTAGTGAAACTCCCAAACTAAAATTGGGACCGTCATTAACTTCATTACTAGCAAAATTGTCCACGCTAGCACAACTTTGTTATTTTCTACTCTCTAGTAAAAGTTAAAAGATATTTTCTTTAAAATGTTTTACATTCACAAACCAAACACTAAAAAGTATTTTATAGAAAATATTTTTTATTCACCAACCAAACATGAGAAAATAAGTCAGAAATCCATTTGTTTTCAAGAAAACTGTCACGACCCGAGCCTACACCCTGGACATGGCCGGCACTCGAGAATCATTGATGGTCCCCAAGCGAACCCTCATCCTGGCTAACTACAGGCGAAAGACTAAATCAAGCATACATAAGCATCAAATTGAAAGAAATGTTATAAAACAATTTACTGAATCTCAAAACTTTGCTGAATATACTAAGTATAAAATATAAGTTTTAAATAAAACATTTGAAACTGAAAGACTCCAAAATTTTCTATCTATGAAGCCTCTACTGTACAAAGATGAGTGTTAGGACAAGACTCACGACTCTTCAAAAGAATTACTATTAACAACTCATAAAACTGGAGTCCTTTGGAGATAGGAGGTCTTACTCAAAAGCTGACGAGTGGATGAAGTGATCTCAACGGACTCTTGTTGAGGATCCTAAGAACCTGTATCTGCATCATTAAAAGATGCAGGTTGAATGACATCAGTACATTGAATGTACGAGTATGTAGTATAGTTGATTAACAAATAACTAAACTGATAAGACTGCATTAGATAAAACATAAACTCAACTGAATGTAAAGAAATAAAGAAGTGAAATCTTTAAACTTACCAAAATACTTACTCATCTCTGAACTCAACATATTAAGTGATATAATAAAATACACTTTTAACTCAATTTGGGAGATTCTCTAACCGACAACCATCACTATGAGTTACGTGATGATACAACATCTCACCCACACTGCCAGAACTGTCTTATACCTTGCCGTGGTATAAAATACTTCAACTAAGTGGATCCCACTAAGCAATAAGAATTCATCTAAAAAGTATGATCATTTACTCATGTTGGAATACATGGTTTATGAGGATTTTGAGTTTTCTAAATTCATCCTCATAACGGTGCTCAATACTACTCCTAATAATATATACTCATGCTCAAATGTATAAAACATACTCTTTCTATAGTTTGAGGTAATTACTCAAAACATCCTCTTAAAAGAGGTAACTACTCTGAAATATCTCTGAACTTATTAACTCATTTAGAAATCAAAATTTCTCTTTTCTCAATGTAAAATTAATTGATACTTTTGGAAATACTTAATTCCCTTATACTCTTACTCAATTCATATTTGAAAACTTTTTGTCAAAACTATATCAAAAATCATATTGTGATCTGATCAATGATGACTCGAGAAGTCATACTGCATAAATATTGATGACTCGGGAAGTCATACTACTTAAACATTGATGGCATACTCGACTGTCATACTAATCATGTTTTAAAACTCTTTCTCAAAACTCATCTTTTGCTTTCTCAAAAATATCAGTTTAAAACACAAATTTTGACTTTAAGAGATTCTCAAAATTTATAACTCAAAGCAGGGTTCACGCTGAAATATCAACATGAACCAATCAACTCAAGGATCTCAGTAACAATATAGAAAACTCAATACTCAGAACTCAAGAACTCAATGATACTACTCATCTCAAGAATATTCAATTCATAGGGTTCATGCTGAAATATAGACATGAACGAATCAACTCAAGAATCTTAATGCATAACATATAGCAATTCAATAATTAGGAATATAATTTCAAAAAAGAATCAGGAACTCAAGAACTCAAAATCAACTCATCTCAAGAATACTCAAATCTAGGAATAGAAACCTAGATTACTCTTTTACTAATTTGAAAGTAGATGTAGGGCGAGAGGACGAGCTAGTCCAACACTATAATAACATTACATACCTGAAAGAACAAGGTTCTGAAGAATCTTGAAAAAGAACTTGATTAGAAACCTTGAAACCCTAGCTTGAAGGAGAACAATCAAGAAAACCTTTCTTGAGATTCTTGAATTAGTTTCTTGAAATTTCTATGGCCAAGAATTTATATTTTTCATTAGTGATTCATAATTGTATGGAGGAATTTGAATCGGAAAAGAATGGAATTCATGGAGAAGGACTTACCCTGAAGAAGAATCTTGAAAAAGATTGAAAGAATCTTGAATGAAAGTCTTCTACTTTGATTTTTCCTTAGGGTTTTGCCTTAGGGTTTGAGAGAGAAGAGAATGAGGGATTAAGAGATGAAAATATAATTGGTTTGGGCCTTTAGTTAGTCAAGAAATTCGTTTAGGATTTTCTTAGAGGTAAAAAAACTCAACAACCCTTTTTAATGTTTTTCCGTCGGCTAATACGTCATTGCACTGCATCATGTTACTAAAATAATCATAACTTTCTACTCGGAACTCAGATTGACGCAAAATTGGTGGCGTTGGAAAGAAGATCCAAATACCTTTAATTTAATTATTTATGGGCCACGTAACTCTTTATATTCTAAGAGATAGAATCTTACATCAAAACTTAATCGATAAGGAAACTTTCAACTCAACTTTGTGCTAGGAGATTCTAGTGACCTTAATTGATATCCAAAATCATCCCCACACTAAATAATTTACCTTCACACATATGGACAATTTAAGAATCACTCGATACGACCCTACATGTAAATGAAGAATAGTTCGGGTCTTAGCTTAGAAATTTTTGGGGTGTTACAAAAACATTTTCCATGGAAAACATTTCATTCATACCAAACACACCCTCTATCGTTTACCAGTCGCACCACTAGCGATTTTGGTTAATGGGTGACACACTTAATATATAACCACTTTGTTATACGTATACATATACAAAGTTTTAACTGAGGTCACTAGGTGGCGTGGCACACACCCCACCCATACACATAGATCCGCCCTTGTCTATAGCAATAAAAGAAGTTGGGTTTTGATTTGGATGAGATTTGAGTGGTGAAATCGTTTCCACCATCAATAAAAAATGATGTTTTTGAGTTTTAATTTTTTAATGTGACAAGATTAAAAGAGTTTAAATAAGTACATAAATTAATTGAGAAATAATATGTTTCGAAGGATCCACATGAGAGAATTAAGGTGAGACGTGATGTTTAAACGCAGTAGGAATACTTATAATTTTTTAGAGTATAAGAGTAAATATGGCCTCAAAGTTGGAAGAAGAGGACAAATATATTGAGGACGTGCAGACGTAACGTTGTAGGGGTGGATATGACCTTTTTTGAGAGTATAAGGGTAAATATGAACCTAAAATGGGAAGAAAAGGGCAAATATATTGAGAATGTGGAGATTTAATGTTGTAAGGATAAATATGATCATTTTTAGAGTACAATGACAAATATGATCCTAAAGTTAGATGAAAAAGACAAATATGTTGAGAAAGTATAACAAATGACAAATATGACTTATTTGTGTGAGTAAAAGGGTAAATATGACCCTTTTCTCATTTATTAATGGTGAGCTTAGTGGTTTTGTTTACATTGAAATAATAAAAGAAATATAAAAAACCCTTCTTCTATTTATAGTTGATAATGTTTTAAAATTTTAAATTAAACTACTCTCATCTTCATAGAAGTATATAAAATTTTAGACAACACCATCCAACAAATTGTATTGCAAACAAATGAGCATCATCTTATTAGTTTAAACTAATCCTTATTAATATATACATATTAGCATTAATATAATATTATAAGTTAAAGCTTTTATGTTTTATTGAATCACCCTTCACTTTAGTATACCATTTATCCCCATTAATTCCTTAATAAGAAAATACGCTAATCCATTTAAAATTCTCCATTCTATTATTAATTCCTTGATATGAACATAATCTAATCCATTTTAAATTCTCCATCCTATTATTTTTATAGAGTGTCCTCCATAATATTTGTCATTAGCAACCTTATTTCCAGCAATCCCATATAAACTTCCTACAATAATAGGAAACAAAGTTTTAGCTAAATATCAAGATATTTAATAAAATAATGTTGAAATATAATATATTATATTTGCAATAATAAAAACTAATTCATTTTATGGAAAAAGCAAGGTGAATACTTAAGTTTTTTTTTGGTGCAGTTTTTCATTTTAGAAGTATTTATTATTGTGGTTTTTTTTTGAACAATTTATTTTCATATAGGTTGTAATGCATCTACTCTGATTACTACTACTGTGGAGTCATAAAAACCGTATTTGATTAATTGGAAGGATTTGGAAGATGAGGTAGACGAGATAATATATGAGTTGATAAAAAAAAATTGATGGAAGGCATGTGGTTAATAACATGCATGAAACTGTTAGTAGTAGACAACCACCAAGGCCTGTGGTTGCTACGGCGTGGTTGCTACGGATCATAACATGCATTTGAGTGAAAAACTTTCAGAAGTTATTAAATTATGTAAAGCGGTGTCTACTGGGACGGACAAGATTAATAAAAAATTGGATATTTTGGATGCAAAAGTGATTTGCCTGTCGTGGTAGAAGAATCAGATAGCGTCTCTCTTGCGGATGTCGACAAAACTGTTGTATACATCTTCTCCTCTGGATGATCGTACTTGCGACCAAGTGGATAGATGCCTCTCCTACGGGTTTCGGTGTTTCGGCGATATAGGAGGCTCTCATGTGGACTGTCCACAACTATCACGAGAAAAAGTAAGCATATAATAAATTTTGTAGTGACAAAATCATCATAACATTTATTTGTCGTTATTCAATTATGTATCATATAATTTGAGCGAAAAATTCAATTTTAATACATCCTATTTAATAAATATTATGTATATTTAGCTCAGTGGCGTAGCCACCCTTATGTCAGGGTGTCCAATTGGACATCCTGAGTCGGAAAATTATACAGTATATATAAGTAAAATGATAAAAAAAAAAAAGGTGGCTAAATAACATATTTTGGACACTCTTGACACAACTATATGATGTATCCTAGTGGTTTCAGGCTTTTGAAAGAGTAAAGACACACGAACTTAAAGTGTGTTCGTGTGTTCGAATCTCACTAGTAGCAATTTTTTCTCACTTTTTAAAAAGAGAAGGTTCACTTTAGCACTTGGACCCACTTCGTGATTTTTCTGGCTCCGCCACTGATTTAGCTACTCATACTTATACACACGTGTGTGTGTGTGTGTTTACTTTCGAATATATGAGAGTAGGGGTGTGCATCGATCGGTTCGGTTCAATTTTATGTATTATCGGTTCAGTTTATCAGTTTTTAAGTACGCTAAACCTAAACCAATAACGAACCAATAAGATAATTTTTTATCAGTTTTCGATTTATCGGTTTTGTTCCTTAACAGTTCGGTTTTCGGTTTAACCAATAAAAAAATGCTTATAAAACAAATATATGACTTCTCTAATAAATTTGACATGACAAAATATATAATAATGTAACTTTACAAAATCTAATAAAATAGAAATAATAATAACAAACATGAAAAGAACTATATATGTGTAACACAAAGAGAAATTAAGAGGAATATATGGTTCTTACTTTGGGTTTTAACGATTTGTATAATGTAAAGTTGTGAACTCAAAGTTACAGCGAAGTATGAATTGATGGCTAAATGACAAAGACATAACTATTAAGATATTGAGATTAATATTTACTAATATGTATGTATATGTAAAAGTAGTAAATTGCTATAGTCTGAACTCTTAATGGGTTATCGGTTTGCCCAATAACCCAGTATTGAAAACCAATACCGAACTGATAACCCGATAATTTTTTTTATAAAACCATTAAGAAACCATTAACCCAATAACCTAATAGCAATAAACCAATAACACTTTTTTCGGTTCGGTTTATCGGTCGGTTCGATTTTTGCACACCCTATATGGGAGAATATAGGAGTCTACTTGTCTTTCAAACTAAATTCAAAATCGCACATTTATATAGCATATACGGTGACTACTACTAAAAAATAGAAGGGTTCTGAAAATTGTGTTTTCTTTGTATTTCTTATTTTCAACGTATGTATGAACTGTATGATATCAATGTATTTATAGACCTTGAGTCTCTTTATACATAGATCTCTACCAACAATATACGTAAACTTCTAATACAATATATAAACTTATACAAAACCTAATATAATGTTAATACGATTCCTAATAATAATAAATAAATAATGAGATGATCAAAGTCTTTTTTGAAATTTGAGACTTACTGAGATGGGGCAATATTAAAAAAGGGTAAATTAGACAAAATATTTCTTAAGTTATATTTCTTACACAAAAAATATTCCACTTTAAAAAAAATTATATATTAAATAAGTAGTCATTCCGCACTTTTGCCTTACAAAATTTGGAACGTCTTGTATTATTCTTCTTGCCTTCTTCTCGTATCTTCTGGTTCTTCTTGTTACTGCTTCTTCGTTGTTGTTACTGTTGGTGAATCATTTCGAGCTAATTATATATTAGAAGACTTGAAACATCGAGAAAAATTTATATCTTAAATTTTGAGATTGTTTAGTGGTAATTTTGAGTTGATCAATATTGAATAGATAAGTGTATACTTCATGTATAGTCAATATGTATATGTACTTTATGTATAGTTAATATATATTAAAATTTGTGAGTGTATGTATAGTCAGTTTACAACTCATGTATAGGTAAACTATAATGTATAATTAGTGTATATTTTCTATGAATTTTGGCAAGGGATAGTATATAGTCAGTATATACTTTGTATGACTTTTGACCTTTTTTTTAATGTAAATTAAGCCTGGCTATATTTATTGTAAACGGGAAAAGGTAGAAGTACTTCCCTGGACTACGACCCAAATCTCAGAGACACACCTTAACTAAACTAAGGTCCTATTATCCCCTTGAACTCATTTTTTTGTAATTTTGTACACCTTTTTGACTTACGTGGCATCCAAATATATCCCACGCGCCTTAACTGCGTGGAGTCACGGGGTGTGCCACATAAGCCAAAAGGTGTACAATATTATATATAAAATGAGTTCAGGGGGTAATAGGACCTTAGTTTAGTTAAGGTGTGTCTCTAGAATTTCGGTCATACTCTAGGGGATACTTGTGCCTTCTCCCTATTGTATGAAAACTAATTACTTTATTGTATATATTTGAAATTAGCTCTATTAAAAACAAACTTGGGACACTACATTTCTCAAATGTGAGTTGATTCTTTTGAGATCAGTTCCTTTGAATGCTCTGTTGTCTTCCTCTTTGATAAGCTCAAGCTCAATCTTCCATAACCGTCAACACCCCTGATCAAGTGGGAGCCCGATGTTCGGACTCTCAACTTGCCTAGAAAATGATGATGAAGTGGCCCATCCAAGGCCTTGGTAAAGAATTCAGGGGTGTAGCCGTGGGTAATCGTGCACCCATCTTGCCGAAACCATGGATAAGTCTCTGGTAAAAATATCAACAATTTGTGAAGAGGGGAACAAATGACAAGAAAATGAGGCCATCTAACAATTTCTCTCCAACGAAGTGGCAATCCAGTTCATTGTGTTTTATTCATGAAACACGGGGTTCTTAGCAATGTGGATTATTGCTTGATTGTCACAGTATATCGAGAGGTTTCATTTTTATTTTCAATTGTAATCTTAGCCCAATCTACATCTCAATATCTTATAAAGGTTCCACCCAATCAGAGAAAAACTTCAATACGGAATTTTAAGTTAAATAAACAGGTGGGAGAACCATCTACTAACTTGAAACCAACCCAGCCCCATTTAAAAATCAAGTTATAAAAAAATTAAAAAACAATTACAATGTGGCGGGCGCATGTTGTACAAACACGATCATCTTACTTAATTGAAGGTATCATGTCAGCACAAAAAATGCACGAAAATATAGAAAAAAATGAGTTCAGGGGCTGATAGGATTCTGGTTAAGTTAATGTGTGCAGCTGAAATTTCGGTCATAATTTATGGGGTACTTATGCATTATCCCATTAGTTTATTTTGAAATACGCTTTTTATAAAAGTATTTTTCACCAGAAATAGTTTGTGTGCTAATCTATTTTTTTTAAAAAAATACTTTTAAACATCTATTAGTGTTTGACCAATTTTTTAAAAAGTACTGCTGAGTGTATTTTCAAAAAAATATATAATTTAATAAAGTATTTTGGGGGCTATTTTTTTTGTTTCAGAAAAATAGTTGTTGCTACTCCTCAGAAGTATTGATTTTCTCCTAAAAACTTGATCAAACACTTCACTTTTTCAAAATAAGCTCTTTGTAAAAAAAATAAAAAACTTTAGTTTAAGTGTTTTTAAATCATAATAGCAGTCAAATATTTTTTAGTTTTTGAGTAAACTAAAAAAGTGATTTAAGCACTTGCTTTTAAGAGTAATAAGTTAAAATTTCTATGTTATACTAGCCAAATGTTATAAGCCCATCCAAACACGCTCTAGGATTTTGATTTATTCTATGAGGGATTTGTAACACTCCAGAATTTTTTTGAACTAAGACTTGAACCATCCTTCGTGGTGAGTAGGATTTTATCAAGGAATTCAAAATTTCTTAAGTATTAAGATCACTAGATATAGCACATTGAGTTCCAAATATAATTAAAGAGAATTCATTCAAGTCATTCCTAGGTTTTTCTAAGTTTTGGGTCAACTTAAAATGACCATAACCTTCAGTACATGATGAGTTAGGTGGCCCATAAGATATCCAATGAAAGGTCTTCAAATTATCTTTCCAACGCTACCGAGTTTGCTAAATTTCGAGCTCGTATGAGGGAGATATGCCCGTTTGAAGTCGGACTATCTAATTAAGGAAAGTTACCCGAAAATATGAGGGGTATTTTGGTATTTTCCTTACCCAATCGGATTTAAGTGTTTTTAGTAAGGTTTTAATAGTGTAAACTGATTAGAATTAGTTTCATTCATCCCCAAAAGCACTTAGGGTTTTGGAAAGAAGATTCAAGAGGAGAAAATTTTCAAAATTTCAACCGTTCATTCAAGAAATTCAAGATTTCGCCAAGAACCTAGTTCTTTGAGGTATGTAAGCTTCCATAGTGTTGGGTTTATTCACCCACACGCCAATCATGTTAATTTAAGCGTTAATTTCGTTCTAGAAAGTTGAAGGTTTGATGTTCTTGAATTGTGTTCTTAAAATTGACTTTCATTCTTGAGTTAAGATGAGATTGATGAGTTTCTTTAGCAAATCGTGTCGATTTTAGAGTTGTATTTGATTAGATTCTTGTGTACATGTATTGGGTATTTGAATCTAAAGAGAAATTGAGAAAAAGAATTGAATTTAGGCGAATTGAGGTTAGAAAACGAGGAAGAAAAAGTCAGACAAAAAACAAGTACCAAGTCCGCGTCGCGGACCTGTTCCTTAGAAGTGATATTTTTTCTCTCCGCGTCGTGGACCCCTCTACCTCAAAAATTACTTCGACCAATTATTAAAATGCATCGCGGACTTGTTTCCAGACAGTGATTTCTTGATCGTTTCTCATGTTTAACTATCTAAAAACACTCCTAAACATCACGAGATCTTTCCTATCACAAATCACAACCTTGAATTCATAAATCAAATTCAAAGTAGAGTTGAGAGTCAAGTTTGAGAGTTTTTTCCAACATTTTGAGAAAGTCCCTTTGAGACTTTTAAAGGAGTCTTCTACAATTTCTAATAACTTGTTTCAAGACTCGAGCAAGTGAGTATGAGAATGTATTCATGAGTCCATTTTATCATCACAATATCCTTCATATCATGAACCATAACTCTTGAATTCATAATTCACATTCAAGAGAGAGTTAAGAGTAGAGTTCAAGAAAGTCTTTGAGTTCAATTGTGAATCCTTTGAGATCAACTATCGATTTGAGCTAAGTTTTGAGGAAGTAAGTATGAGAATGAAAAGAGTCTTATATATGAGTTCTATGTTGTTATGTAGACCCTCGAGTCGAGTTGTTTCGTGCCCATAATTCTCCATGAACCTCATAAGTTGAGCATCTTTGAGAGGAGTAGTATCTTCAAGTTCTAAGTCTTGAGTCTTGAGTTCTTAAACCCTTTTGAGATTATATTCCTAATCATGGAACTATTACATGTTACCCATAAAGTCCTTAAGTTGAGTAGTTCATGCCCATAATTCCACATAAATCATATGAGTCGAGAAATCTTGATATGAGGAGTATCATTGAGTCCTTCAGTTGAGTTGTTCATGCCCATAATTCCGCATGAACTTCATGAGTTGAGTATTCTTGAAATGAGTAGAATCATTAAAGTTCTTGAGTTCTGAGTTGTTGAGTTCCGAGCATCGAGTTCTTTGTATGGTTATTGAAAACCTTGAATTCGGTCGTTCACGTCCATCATTCGGCATGAACCCTATTTTGAGAAGTCTTTTACAACTTTTTCTAAACTTGTTTTAAGACTTGAGCACTTGAGTTGAGAAAGAGTAAAGTCGAGTTCATTTTCCTTAAAATGATATATGGGAACTAAGTATTCCCAAGAGTAAATGTTTTCACATTTTAAAAGAGAAGGAAACTGAGATTTCCAAAAGAGTTTTGAGCAGTTGAGTAACATCTCATTTTAGAGAAAGATTTTGAGTAATAATCTCAAACCACAGAAAGAGTTATGTTTTTTAAAACATATGAGCTAAGTATATTTTAGGAGTAGTATTGAGCACCTATATGTGGGAGAGTTCATACAGCTCATAGCCCCCATAACCCATGTAGTCGACATGGGTCAAAAAGGGTCATACTTTTTAGATGATTCCTTAGTGCTTTTTAGCACAAACTAGTGGATCCACTTAGTTGAGAGGTCTTATACCTTGCAAAGTATAGGACAGTTCTGGCAGTGTGGGCGAGACGTTGTATCATCATATAGCTCATAGTGATGGTTGTCGGTTAGATAAAATCCCACAGAGTTAAATTGTATTTTTATATACATACTGAGTATTATTGTATTTTTCAATACATTGAGTTGCTATCTTCAGTTTTACAGCTTTCCATATATATATATTGCATCTTTTACTATTGCTTTATCCTTGAGTATCATGAGTTGAGTATTTCGAGTTAAGTATCTTAAGTTGAGTATCTTAAGTTGAGTACCTTCGAGTTGAGTATCTTGAGTTGAGAATCTTGAGTTGATATGTGCTTCATTGTGCCTAGTACCTTATTGTGGAGTTTCACTAAGATGAGAACCTTATTACTGAGTTGAGTATCTTATCCTTTTGTACTTCTAAGTTGAGTAAGTTTGAATAGTTTTAAGTATCCTTGAGTATTCCTTGAGTTGAGTAAGTTTGAAAAGAGGTAAGTATGTTTCCTTTTTTTTATCAAGTTCAAGCTTATGTTATGTTTTAGAATTCCCCCTACATACTCGTACATTCCACGTATTGAGCCATTTGGCCTACATCATTTCTTGATGCAGATACAAGTATTCAGGGTCATCAACAGGAGATTCGTTGATACCACATGGAGTTCGAGTTAGCTATGGTGAGCCTCCTTGCTTCTGGAGGGTTCCACTTTAACTTTCAGTTATATCAGTTGTTAGGATGTCGTTGGTCTTGTCCCGACTTCCATCTTTGTCATTTAGAGGCTTCATAGATAGACAATAGAGTTTCAGAAGTCTGTTCATTTAATTTGTTAAATGTTTTAAAGACTTAAGTTGCCTATTTTATGGCGAGTTGAATAATTTATTTTTATTCAGAGTTTTCATTTGAGTTAAAGATTTGTATTTGAGTTTCATGAAAATTTTTTATTCAGTTTTTAAGCTTTGTATGCTTGAGTTAGTATTCCGCTTGTAGTAAGCTAGGATGAGGGTTCACTTGGGGACCAGCAATGGTTCTTTAGTGTCGGCCACGTCCTGGGTGTAGGCTCGGGTTGTGACAAACTTGGTATCAAAGTACAGAGTTCAAGTGTCCTAGGGTGTCTATGAAGCTGTGTCAAGTAAGATCTTGTTTATGGTTTTGAGGGCCCCACTTCTGTAAATGAGGGACTACAGACATTTAAGAAAAGTTTCCCTTCTTTCATACTCTTAATTAGAGTCATCAAAATGGGTTTAGCCCATGGGACCAGCCCGACCCAACCCATTATTGGGGTAGGGTTGGGATATAATTTTTCAAGCCCATTTAGAACTAGGGCTTATAAGCTCGGCTCATATAAGCCCTTGGCCCTTGAGGCTTGATCGGGGCCGGGCCGAGGTCGGCCCATGGGCCAAAACTTTTTATTTAAGGGTAACTTACAATAATATACTAGTATATAAGCTAATTATTTAAATACTTACTATGTTGTAGTATTATGAATCTTACCAGATTTTTGTACGTTCAAATACAAGTATCTCGGAATATATGGACTCAAAATTAGGTTAATTTGTTCTAGATACACTCTATCCAAGTAGATTCGCATGTATCTAATATACATAGACAAATCTCGTGCCCTTGGTTCCCTCCCATCTTGCTTGTCACTCTCTTATCTCGTTTCCGTATCTGGTATGCGAGATATATGCTAATTACACTAGATTTTTTGCTAGTGTTATTGAAACAACACCATTGTTTGCCATATTTGATTTGAAAATCTTCTCATTTTCTTGATGTTATAGAATTATAAGTTTGAAAAGAAAAAAAAAAGGGGGGCTAGCCCGCCCCAGCCCTCGCCCCTTCTAGGGTTGGGTTGGGTTGAGCATTTTCAGGCCCTTTCAAATGAAGGGTCGGCCTGCCCTAGCCCTTTAAATCCTTGGCCCACGAGGCTTGGGCCGAATGGGGATGGGCCGACCCTTTTTGACAGCTCTACTCTTAATCATGCAATAGAGCTATATCATAGAGATTTATTCATACTCGTGCGTTTCTCAGATTTTTTCGACTACCCATCAAATTAGAGGTGGTTGAAAATAAAAACCCAAGATCCTTATGGATGAGTTATTCTTAGCAAAAGTATTGAGGAAGTCATGAGACTACAGAGGGGCTTGAAAGAAGCCCATGAGTGAGTTAAGTTTTCAGTTTCAGAAGAATGCACCCATATTCATATGAATCGCGCGTTCAAGCTTAAAGTGAGATATACTTTCTTCCTATTAAGCCTTGTTTTAGCTGAGGTCCTTATGAGGATGTATGTTTAGAGCTTTGGTAGATTTTCACCTAAAGAGGTTGCCTGAGTTATGAGATCATGAATAGTAGTAGTGAAAGTGACCAGAGTTAGAGGAAGGTATGCAGAGGTTCAGTAATTTAAGAAAAGGAGATATTGATGGGGCAGATTATGTTATTGCAATCGTGTACCCAGTCAGTTATAAGTGATTTCTTAAAAAAGAGTTCTAGAGATATATCAACCCATTAATAATGTTGTAAAGAGTTCATGATAGAAGAAAGAGGAATAGTTACTAGTCAAGATGAGTTAGAGTATATTTCAACTAGAATATAGTTGATGAAGTGTCATTGTGTAGGTAATGACCAAGTGTAAGTGTCGAATAGAAGAGCAAAAGTATTCATAAAGTGATAGATCTAAGCTAGGCTTATAATTTGTTTGAGAGGGTCATGATGTTTAGAAGGTTATAGAACTGATCAAGTAATGAGGTATATCATAGTAGGCGAGCGATCGTATTGATATTCGAGTTTAGTAATGAACATTAAGCTTGAATTTGAGATGAGTGTCATGATCCAAAGAATGGTAACATGAGGGTGATGATGTTAGTCTTGAGATTTGATCTGGTAGACTTGATATAAGAGTAGGTGAGAAATTGAAATGTTTAATGCAATGAATATGAGTAGTACTAGTGAGAGATCCAAACGTTTAGATAAGGGCGGTGAAGTGTGGCTAAGTCACAAGAGTAACAAGAACATTACGAGGTGTACCGAGAGGGTATGTAATTACAACAGGATAACATAAACACCTTAGAAAGAAGTCTTAGTACCTACTTATGGAGAGTTCGGTAGTCATGAGATAAGTTTCTCTCGAGTGTTAGAGTAAAAGAGGATGTAGACCAGTTAGAGATGTTAGAATAGGTCCATAGCCTTCAAGTGTTAGCTTTAGACCTAAGGGGGAAATGATAAGATTGGAAATCAAGTCAAGTGTTGAGAATAAAATAGTAATGAGTTCAAAAGATTATGGGAGATATATTTTTAGAGGTCCTTTTAGTAACGGAGTAATGTTAGAAAGAGAAGGTTAATGATCCTATCGTGATAATTATGGTATGATAATTCTGTCTAAGGGTATAATTGAGGAGGAAGAGAAGAATGAGGTATTACTATAAGAAATAACTAAATGAGAGCCCTTAGTTGGTTCCGAGTAGTAATGTGGGTAAATTCTAGTTGGTATGGCAGAGATGATAAGAGTGACCCGTTCCATACCCAGTCCAGCCGTCATTCGAGAACAAATGATCCTAAGGGGGAGATATTGTAAAACCCCATAAATTTTTTGAACTAAGACTCGAACCATCCTTCGTGGTGAGTAGGATTTTACCAAGAAATTCAAAATTTATTAAGTATTAAGATCACTACATATAGAACCTTGAGTTCCAAAAATAATTAAAGAGAATGCATTCAAGTCATTCCTAGGTTCTTCTAAGTTTTTGGTCAACCTAAAATGATCATAACCTTCAGTACAAGATGAGTTAGGTGGCCCATAAGATAATCAATGAAAGGTATTCGAATTATCTTTCCAACGCCACCAATTTTGCTAAATTTTGAGCTCGTATGAGGGAGATATACCCGTTTGAAGTCGGGTTATCCAATTAAGGAAAGTTACCCGAAAATATGAGGGGTATTTTGGTCTTTTCCTAACCGAATCGGATTTAAGCGTTTTTAGTACGGTTTTAGGAGTCTAAACTGATTATAATTAGTTTCATTCATCCCCAAAAGCGTTTAGAGTTTTAGAGAGAAGATTCAAGAGGAGAAAAAGTTCAAAGTTTCAAGTGTTCGTCAAAAAATTCAAGATTTCACCAAGAACCTAGTTCTTTGAGGTATGTAAGCTTCCATAGTGTTGGGTTTGTTCAACCACAAGTCAATCGTGTTAATTTCAACGTTAAGTTCGTTCTAAAAAGTTAAAGGTTTGATGTTCTTGAATTGTGTTCTTGAAATTGACTTTCGTTCATGAGTTAAGATCGATGAGATTGATGAGTTTCTTGAGGAAATTGTGTCAATTTTAGAGTTGTGTTTGATTAGATTCTTGTGTACATGTATTGGGTATTTGAATCTAAAGAGAAATTGAGAAAGATAATCGAATTTAGGCGAATTGGGGTTAGAAAACGAGGAAGAAAAAGTCGGACAGAAAACCAGTACTAGGTCCACGTCGCGAACCTGTTCCTTAGAAGTGATATTTTTTCTCTCCACGTTGCGAAGAGGTCACGGATCCCTCTGCCTCAAAAATTACTTTGACCAAATATTAAAATGCATCTCCGCGTCGCGAACTTGTTTCCAAACAGTGATTTCTTGATCATTTCTCATGTTTAACTATCTAAAAACACTCCTAAACATCACGAGATATTTCCTATCACAAATCACAACCTTGAATTCATAAATCAAATTCAAAGTAGAGTTGAGAGTCAAGTTTGAGAATTCTTTCGAACATTTTGAGAAAGTCCATTTGAGTCTTTTTAAGGAGTCTTTACAATTTCTAATAACTTGTTTCAATACTCGAGCAAGTGAGTATGAGAATGAGGAGAATGTATTCAAGAGTCCACTTTATCATCACGAGATCCTTCATATCACGAACCACAACTCTTGAATTCATAATTCACTTTCAGGAGAGAGTTAAGAGTAGAGTTCAAGAAAGTCTTTGAGTTCAATTGTGAATCCTTTGAGATCAACTATTGATTTGAGCTAAGTTTTGAGGAAGTAAGTATGAGAATGAAAAGATTATAATATATGAGTTCCATGTTGTTATGTAGACCCTCGAGTCGAGTTGTTTCATGCCCATAATTCTGCATGAACCTCATAAGTTGAGCATCTTTGAGAGGAGTAGTATCTTCAAGTTCTGAGTCTTGAGTCTTGAGTTCCTAAACCCTTTTGAGATTATATTCCTAATCATGGAACTATTACATGTTACCCATGAAGTCCTTAAGTTGAGTAGTTCATGCCCATAACTCCGCATGAACCATATGAGTCGAGAAATCTTGAGTTGAGGAGTATCATTGAGTCCTTGAGTTGAGTTGTTCATGCCCATAATTTCGCATGAACTTCATGAGTTAAGAATTCTTGAAATGAGTAGTATCATTGAATTTCTTGAGTTCTAAGTTGTTGAGTTTCAAGTATCGAGTTCTTTATATGGTTATTGAAAACCTTGAATTCAGTATTTTGAGAAGTCTTTTACAACTTTTTCTAAACTTGTTTTAAGACTTGAGCACTTGAGATGAGAAAGAGTAGAGTCGAGTTCATTTTCCTTAAAATGATATATGGGAACTAAGTATTCTCAAAAGTAAATGTTTTCACATTTTAAAAGAGGAGGAAACTGAGATTTCCAAAAGAGTTTTGAGCAGTTGAGTAACATCTCTTTTTAGAGAATGATTTTGAGTAATAATCTCAAACCATAAAAAGAGTTAATGTTTTTTAACACATAACTCGAATGAAGTGAGAGGGCTAAAAAAAAAGCTCAACCTACAGGGAGAGGAAGCCGACGACGAGAATTTCGAATCGTCAGAAAAGGTTGTTTCCCTCTCGACGATGAAGCTTATCCTCCATCGTCTCACTAGCCGACCTTGACCCCTATTATTTTGAGGTCATATCTAGGATTCAGAGTTTGCCTCGATTTGGTACCGCTCTCGCGGCCCGCACCAAAATAGTGTTTTACCCCTAGATGTTCAGTCAACTACTCCCCTATATTTTGGGAGTAGTATTGAGCACCGATATGTGGGAGAGTTCATACAACTCACAGCCCCCATAAACTATGTAGCCGACGTGGGTACAAAGGGTCATACTTTTTGGATGAATCCTTAGTGATTTTTAGCACGGACTAGTGGATCCACTTAGTTGAGAGGTCTTATACCTTGGAAAAGTATAGGATAGTTCTGGCAGCGTGGGTGAGACGCTGTATCATCACATAGCTCATAGTGATGGTTGTCGGTTAGAGAAACTCCCACGGAGTTATATTGTATTTTTATATACATACTGAGTATTATTGTATTTTTCAATACATTGAGTTGCTATCTTCAGTTTTACAACTTTCCGTATATATATTGCATCTTTTACTATTGCTTTATCCTTGAGTATCATGAGTTGAGTATTTCGAGTTGAGTATCTTAAGTTGAGTACCTTCGAGTTGAGTATCTTGAGTTGATATGTGCTTCATTGTGTCGAGTACCTTATTGTTGAGTTTCACTGAGATGAGAACCTTATTACTGAGTTGAGTATCTTATCCTTGAGTACTTCTGAGTTGAGTAAGTTTGAGTAGTTTTGAGTATCCTTGAGTATTCGTTGAGTTGAGTAAGTTTGAAAAGAGGCAAGTATGTTTCTTTTTTTTTTATCAAGTTCAAGCTTATGTTATGCTTTAGAATTCCCCTTACATGCTCGTACATTCTACGTACTGAGCCATTTGGCTTGCATCATTTCATGATGCAGATATAGGTATTCAGGGTCATCAACAGGAGATTCGTTGATACCACATAGAGTTCGAGTCAGCTATGGTGAGCCTCCTAGCTTTCGGAGGGTTCCACTTTTACTTTTAGTTATAGCAGTTGTTAGGATGTCGTGGGTCTTGCCCCAACTTCCATCTTCGTCATTTAGAGGCTTCATAGATAGACAGTAGAGTTTCAGAAGTCTGTTCATTTAATTTGTTAAATGTTTTAAAGACTTAAGTTGCCTATTTTATGGCGAGTTGAATAATTTATTTTTATTCCGAGTTTTTCATTTGAGTTAAAGCTTTGTGAGTTTCATGAATTTTTTTTATTCAGTTTTTAAGTTTGTATGCTTGAGTTAGTCTTCCGCTTGTAGTCAGCCAGGATGAGGGTTCACTTGGGGACCATCAATGGTTCTCGAGTGCCGTCCACGTCTAGGGTGTAGGCTCGGGTCGTGATAGGATTCTTAGCGTACATGCATGTGAAAAAAAAATTCAACAATATAACCACATGAATATGTAATGTATTAATATTGTATAAATAGTTATGTAATGTGTGTGTATATATATATATATATAACTATGTACTACAAATATATATACATTCATACAAACTATTATTACATTACTCAGTTCATCTTCCTCAACGAGTTGAATTTTCTCAATCTCCGGCAAACTCAAATATCCTTTAAACAATCTCAAATTTAGATATACGCTCCTCTCAATGTTTCAAGTCTTTTAATATATTATTTTGATGTATCATTTTCCTGTAGGAGAGCATTGTTATAGCTTAGAGTACCTTATATTCTCTCCCTTCAACTTATCTAGGCGGAATGACTTGGGAGACCCCTGTACTTGACTCCGTTTGTAAATTGGACCGTCCTCCTTGTCAATTTGTCAAGTGAACTCTTAAACTCATTAGAACACAACATTTTAAAACCTTTTTTTCATCTTACTAGTGTGTGTGTCTATATATATATATATATATATATATATATATTTATATTTATTTATTTATATATAACTATGTACTACAAATATATATACATTCATACAAACTATTATTACATTACTTAGTTCATCTTCCTCAACGAGTTGAATTTTCTCAATCTCCGGCAAACTCAAATATCCTCTAAACAATCTCAAATTTAGATATGCGCTCCTCTCGATGTTTCAAGTCTTTTAGTATATTATTTCGATGTATCATTTCATGTAGGAGAGCATTGTTATAGCTTAGAGTACCTTATATTCTCTCCCTTCAACTTATCTAGGCAGAATGACCTGGGAGACCCCTGTACTTGACTCCGTTTGTAAATTGGACCGTCCTCCTTGTCAATTTGTCAAGTGAACTCTTAAACTCATTAGAACACAACATTTTAA
>JAJOOR010010133.1:0-22905 GCA_036250505.1 Solanum acaule | reverse complement strand
GTTGGAACTCTTGATTACATGGCACCGGAGGTTTTGTTGAAAAAAGGATATGGAATTGAATGTGATTGGTGGTCATTGGGGGCAATCCTGTATGAGATGCTTGTTGGGTATCCTCCTTTCTGTTCAGAACATCCAAGAATGACAGCACGCAAGGTATTTTAACTCTTCCGTTTGTTGTTAGGATGAAAATAAGGGACAGTCGGGGCCTCTAAATTGATCTCCAAATTGGATTCAGGCAGAACTTTGTAAACCAAGATTCCAAAAGGAATTCTTTTTCAGTGCAATCGGAAAAGATTGGAATTGAAATGGTTGTTTTTGTAGACTTCATTTCTTCAGAAGGAATGTTTCCAAAATTGTGCTTCAGCATCTTGTTAAGATTTACAAAATATACTCATATTTCGGGTTATATAATATTTGTTTTTGTTGTATCAGATAATCAGTTGGAGAACATGCTTGAAATTCCCAGACGAACCAAAAGTATCAGATGAGGCTAAGGATCTGATCTGTTGTTTATTGTGCGATGTTGAATCAAGATTGGGGACCGGAGGAGTGGAAGAAATAAAGGTAAATATCTACTAATGAAGTAGTGCCAGTGCAGGAACTATCTGCAGAAATATGCTCCTTAATTCTAGAATTTTGTTTCACTTAATGGAATGCATACAGTTTTCATCTATCATTGATGAAATTACTGTTACTTTGTGTGCAAAGATCTATTGTGAGTAGTTATGCTGCCTCCATGTTTGTGTCTTCATACTAATATTTGTCACTGGGTTTTCAGGCTCATCCTTGGTTCAAAGGAGTCAACTGGGACATGCTTTATGAAATGGAGGCTGCCTATAAACCTATTGTTACTGGAGAGTTGGATACTCAAAATTTTGAGAAGTTCCCTGAGGTGAGTAGTTTTGTAGACCCCAGATGTATTCATTTGACTTTTATAGAAAACGTCTAGATTAGTAGTCATTAAGATCACTCCAACTTTGTGACATTGTGGACTGCTAGACACCAACTATTTACCCTCATGATCCACAAAGCCATATATAAGCTAGATATTTTCTTCCTATCCATATCTTTCACCTTTGGAGTGTCTCTATTTTCTCTACCTTTACAACAGATCATGGACGTTACTCCACCTCTCTTTCAGTAGTAACTTCAGTATGTCAATTTGACATCATTTATGAACTAGGTTCTTAGAATTTTGGGCATTTCTGTGAACCATTGAATATCAGTGGACTCCTTTCAGCTTCTTATCAAATCATGCATTTTCATTCCAACTCAGTCCACCATTTAATCTTGGCATTCTGCTATAGTAAAATTTCCAATTTTCTGCATCTCAGTTTTTCCATGTGTTACTTTATTACGATGCTTCTCTTGTTTTTGAAAACCATGCTTTCTTTGTTCTTTGACTCTGCTTATTTTTCACTTTATATTATAGGTAGAAGATCCTTCATCAACAACACCAAGAGTTGGACCCTGGCGAAAGGTAAGGATTACTTCTTGACAGTACATACTTCAACCCCTCCTACCAATCTCAGAAAAAAAATGAACATTTCGCCAATTGGGCAAGAATATAAAACAAGTACTGTAAACATGATTGAAGTAGTGATTCACTTAAATATATAAGAAATAATTTGTATATATTTTGATTCGTTCCATCATGTAGATGCTGACATCAAAAGATTCCAATTTTATTGGATTTACTTTCAAGAAATCAGATATCCTCAAATCAGCTGAAACTTCAGGTGTGCTGCTGCTGCTGCTTTAAATTTTCAATTTTTTGCAGCATCTTTCTATTGTACGGAAGGGGTCTGAAGTTACTTTGACATGAATCATGATGTAGAAATACACTTTCCACACACTTTTTTCTGGCTCACACCGTATCTAAGAAGATTTAAGTATATAGAAGCACACGTTGGTTCTTCACCCTTTGAATTCTTGCTAGTTTTGGCAAAAACATTTTGAGTATTTATTTGCTAGGACGTGAGGCATTATTGTGGATCTGTTGGAAAAGGGTACCCTGAAGAGAAGGGTGAATGAGATCATAGAAAAATGAACATCCCTTTCTGTTGCTCAATTTTATGTTATATATCTGCCTCTGAATGCAAACACATGTCTTATTTGTGCAGGCATAGATATGAGTTCAAATGGACATTCAAAGCCTCCCTCATTAGTGTCCTTATTCGGTATGGTAACTTTTCTTGCATTGTACATGTTTCATGATTTTCACAACTTTAGATTAGATTTGAACCACGGAAAGCATGCTGTTAAACCTTAGTTTTTCTAGATCTTTGATCTAGATAGTTATCGATTTTTGAACAAACATGAGTCCAAGGACTGATTTGAGGACTATCTCCGAGGAACACATAGAGGGGCACTATCATATCTTATTTTAGGTTGATCATGATGCTTCCATTTCTCCCAAATAAGTTTGTGCACATTACACAGCTTTACATTATATCAGTCATACGGCTTCTCATCGTGTTCCTTGACTTCTTGTACTAACCATCTCAAACGAGTTCCCTTTTTTTGTTTTGGTGCATGTGTGTGTAACCAAATGGCAGAAAAACACATCTTTGTAGAAAATGACTTCCCTCGTACCAAACACACCCATTGATGATTTCGCGTTATTTATTGCAGGTCGAATAGACTTGCAAGATACAATAGAAGAGGACCAGAAAGAAGAGCAACATATTCTATGAGTTCAATTGCTTGTTCATTTTGACAAAGTAACGGCAAATTTCTTTTGTACAAAAAGAGAATAAACTTATAAGCTTTGAGTTCTGCATAATTTTGAGTTTTTCCCTTTTCCACTTTTGGTCTTATTCCCATCTGATTAATGTAACAGTAATTCTTAATGTACATACACTATAACATATTCAATCCTTTCTTCTTCTAATTTTCTATCAGATTATATTAATATGGAATTATCAGTTTTGCTAATACTACACTAATGATATTAAGAGCCTGTTTGTTGTCTTTTTAGTTGATAACTATTCAAGTATTGAAAAACACTTTTAAGTGCTAAATTAAATTTTATAAGTAAGCATTAACCTGTTTAGATAGAAGTATTGAAACTAATAATATTGACATATACTCTTTTGAGCAACTTTCACGTATAACAAACATTAAAATCATAGTTGTATGTTATAGCTATAATTTGCATAATTGCGCTCCATAACAAATTTTATGTTTGCATTGGAGCTTTTGATTTGTATAATTTGCTAGATACATCAATTTTATACAAATTGTTCAGTTTTGTATAAATTCATTTATACATTGTAATTTGTATAATAAGATTTGTATTTGTATAATTATAAGTGTATAGGACGAAAATATATGTATTTGTATATACACTTTTCTCTCGCTTTATACAAACACAAACGCATTTTATACATTTTATACATTTGTATACCGAATGGATAATTGTATACTGAATCAGATGGCAAAAAAAGGGAATGTTTGCTGCGAATTATAAATAAAATAAATTATGGCTATAACATTTAATTTGAATTAATAATTTGTTATTTCATACAATTTTCCCTACTTTCTTTTTATGTTAAAATAATAGAAATGTTCTTCAAATTATTTATGAAAAAACATATAATGAAAAGTATTTAACGGTGAATGACGAAACTAGAATAGCTAATAAATAGTTACGTATAAAGAATTATATTTTGGAAATTACAAAAGATAAATCCTTTTGATTAAGTCATTGACTTATGAGTTTTGACTGATTTTGAGTTATAAAATATCCTATAGAACACGTAGATAAACCAACTACTCCATTTTACAAGCTTAAACAAATAAAAATGAATCAAATTCTTTTCTTTAAAAGAAGTCAAAAAGGAGGGGAAAATATCTAACTCAAAAAGGAGGGAAAAAATAATATCTATGTTGTAAAATGAATGATATTTATGGAGCCATTCAACAAACAACAGCTGATATTATTCTTAAGATAGAAAAATATCCTTTTCCTTCCTTTCACATCTTGCCTGACATCGACTCATTGAATCAATAATCATACAATTCTAACTTCTTCTTTTTTCTTTTCTCTTAATACTTAAAGCAATTTATTCGAACAATATCATCACATTATCTAGAAATTTAATGGAAATAATTAAAATTATTATCGACGAAATAAGTTATTGACTTAATTGTCTCTCCATCTCCATGAAATAAGAATAAGGTATGCGTACATTTATTTTTATTGCTGACTTAATTTTAAATTTATTCACATCAACCTACACTTTAAAGAGTTGCTAAATTAATATCAAAGCTACCTATGTTAAATACTATATAGCAGACTATATATTATGTTTTTTTAAAATTAAAATATTTGAGGTAGGGTGGGCCAAAGAGAGAAAATAAAGAAGAAATAAATCTTGGTGAGATTTGAATTTATATGTACCACTGCAAAGTGAAGTTACAATAATTGTTAGATTAACAATTTAGTCTGTGTAATTGTCTTTTATAAGTAGCTTTAATTAATTAATTAATTATTAAACATATCTATACTTTTCTTAATTTAAGCATTGAACGTGGATCGCAATTTTACTAAACAATCAAAGACTTTTTTAATATGCGTAATTCTTGACATATAAAGTTACATAATCAATAATTTTGATTCAAACGACATGAATATATATTTCTATTTTCTCCAAACTTCATGTATATAACTATTCTAAGTATATTATTATATATTAAAAAGTTTGCTAATATAAATAAATACAAACAAATGATAGTAATGTATTTTGAAAGCAACAAATCATATAATTTATAATTTCAAATTTCAAATTTCAAATCTCAGGTCCACCGCTAGCTATAAGATAAGGAAAAGGACTATTTAAGCAGTTAGTTATATACACTATAGGGTAAATAAATGTTGTTGTTTTTTGGTAGCAAAAAAGCAAAACAAATCACATGGTCAAAAGATAGAAATTGTAACAAGATAATTGAACATACTAAATTTCAATCTTTTAAAATTAATAATAATAAAATAATAATTCACTCCAATAAAAATATCAAAACACCGAGATGTTTTGTTGGTATAGGCAATTTTGGAATTGAATGAAAACAAAAGATATTTTGTGGTGGACCGGATATTTTTGTAGCAGTAGTAAATGGGGTTTGAGAAAATATCTGTGTAAACTTAGAGTTGACGTGTTCACTTGACACATGGAAAAAGCGGTGACAGCTGAGCCTCTATTTCTACCAAAAGTTCCACCCTTTTCTTCCTCTCAATTTCATTCGCTTCTCACAATATAAATTCCCAATTTTTTCATATAACAAATTATACTCTAACCTTTTGGAAGATAAAATAATGGAAACTCTATCGGATTCAAAAGGAAAAACTTCAACAAAGAATTTGGGTCATAAGATTGAAGAATTTTTTACTATGGAGGTATATATATATATATATATATATAGTCTGTTTAATCATATATCTGTATGAAAGTTTTTTTTTTTTTAGGTTTTCTGTGTTTTATGAACTGTATATATATATTGTGAACAATTCTGGTAAGTTGATGGTTTATGTAGTTTTTAGTTGGATCAATTTTTTTTTCTAGCATTTTTTGGGGGTAAATCTGTGTTTTGATTTATTTTTTTCTTAGTTATACATAAAGATGAGTTAGCTAAGTGAATTTTAAGATGTTTGTACTAGGACTTAGATTATGCATGTTCAACAATTAGAATTTATTTATGGGCTAAACATGGTAAGTAGTAATTACACAGTTACACCTAACTAAACAGTTATCCTTAAGAATCAACAATTCAAAATGAAAGTGCATATGCATCCAGGGTGTGGCCTTGTGGTCGATGAAGTTGGCTGAGCATCATGAGGCCTCAGGTTCAAATCTTAGTAGTAACAGAGTTACCTGGTACCTGATGGTGGCAGGAAACCTAGTGAAGGAGCAAATCACTTAACCAGAGTTAATTGTTAAAAAGTGTATACACAAGACAATTGTCTTACATTCATGTAAGAGATTTTTACATATGCTAAACATGAGCATATTGAATTGAGGAATGAGGATAAGTACCAAAAAAATTGGCCTTACCTCTCTCCACCTTCCGTAAAAAATCCACCAAATTCAAAGTTAGGCCTAAGAAACGATGCAGGGTAAGGTTGCGTAAAATAGACCCTTGTGGTCCAGTCCTTTTCTATACAAGCGCATAGTGGTAGGTTAGTGCACCGAGATTTCCTCCTTTTTATTTAACCTATAACTGCATTTCTTGTGTGGTTGCCTTGTTTTTTTGTTTTCTTGTTGATGATGATATTATTATGTTCTTATTGTGCATTGTGACTGAGAGTGTGAATTTGTTGAAATAATGTGAAGCATATGCTTCTCCAACCACCCCTAATTATCATGTTTTATGTGTCTTTTTTATGCTAATTGCATGGTTACTTTTATGTGATCATTCAAAATAAGGTGATGATGTTATGAAATGAGATTTCATGTAACGATCCGAATTTGTTTGGTACTGAAGCGTAGTTGTTGTATTCAAAATAAGGATATCCATTGCCCCATCCCTCGTTCTCCAGGTTCTAAGGAAATAACTTTAGTGTATTGATAGTAGAAGCCAGAAGGCAATGTTTCTAAATTAACAGGCAAAGTAGGGTTGGAAAATGTGGTTCATTTAGAATTCAGTTTCTCATTAAGAAAATCCCATCTCAGGATTCTCGACCAAAGAGCGTGGAATGGACTGACGAGAAGCATAGTTTGTATCTCAAGTCTATGGAAGCATCATTTGTCAACCACTTATATGGTTCCTTAGACGTTGTTGGTCGGCATTCCCAAAATGATGGCTTGTCAAGGCATAAATTCTCAGGGCAAAAGCATGCCAATCCTTTAGGCCAGGTTTGATTCGATTTGACTGAACGTTACCCTGTTATATAATTGGCTTTTTCGTCCTCACTCAGAATCTGATTTCGTCCCTTCCATTTATACCTCTTTTCGTATCACAGTATAAGGTGTTTCAAGATGGTTGTTGGACCAAAATTGACTTCAAGAAAGACGAGCCTCAGTTAAATAAAACAAACGAATCCGCTGCTGTATTGGCAAGCCCTTGGATTAAGCATTACAAATCTACAGGCAGACATCAAATGAGAGTAAATTCAGATCTACAGGGGAACACTACCTTAGTGAAACAGAATCAATCTCCCGTATCTGACTTCGGTTTGTGCCGTAAAGATTATGTTACAGGTAACTGAGATTTTCAATCAGCACGTGTTAATAATTCTCCGATCTCTATATCAAGTCATTAACAATATTCTTGTAACATTTCAGAGGTGATGGATCAAAACTTTATCGATGAAGATCTTGAAGGAGGACAGTCTAGCAGCATGGAGCACAGCACAAAACGGACAAAAATTCAGTTAGGTGCCGGTACAAGCAGTGATCAAGTAATGAGTTGGACCAGCTAATTTGCAGTTCTAAATTACTCTGTTGGCACACATTAGATTGTCGACTAACCATACTTTAAATGTATCATCCAGGTAGTTCCATTTTGCACATCCTCAATGACTGATAATCTTATGGATCTTCTCGAGTCGACGGAGTAAGTCTTTGGCTTTCAGCGATGACTATGATGACACTAACCTCTTTAACCAAGAACAACGAATGGAATGTAAAAACAGCAGGTGGGAACACGTCGCGTTTCAAACTATTGCTATAGGTTGATCAAGATTTTGCTACAGTTTTTCCCGGAACTAGTCATGGTTTTTTATCTCTTTATTTATCTGTATGTTGGAAATTCGAGTAGCCATCGAACCTCTAATCCTTGTACAGATTTTGGGAAAATGTTGTCAAAAAATGCTTGATGTATCTTACATGCCTTTCCTGATTTATTCATTTACCATCGACATATTTAATAGTTATTTGAGTGAACTCTTAAATAAGTAGTAACTAAAAATTGTCAATTTTTTCGACTGTTAGCCATCAAAAATTCGGTTGGAAATATACTATCATATCATGAATTGACGTTATTATATTGCAACAGGCTTTTGAAAGTTATGAGCTAAAAACATAGTGTCAATATTATCGATGGTTTCCCAAGGGAAATTTTTGTAAACATTACCACAAAATACAGTTAAAACTGTAAACAATGGCATGAAGTTCAATTTATATTACCTAAAATTTACAGGTGCAATTCAAACTTCATTAAGTTTAATTTTCAAGCTAACGAATAAATACGTTGTATAAAGCTTCAAAATCTACTACTATAATTGATGTACCAATTCAAATTATTCTTATGCCTCGATGTATTACTATTACGACATATAAATAAATAAAATGTATATAAATGTTTAAGTATAAGGTTTTAAGTGACAAATATTAAGGGAAACTCAGGTAAATGTATGCTTCGGCTCTTTAGTTTATCAATATACACGACGTATATGTTATTGATATTGTATACAATGTATAGATATGTACAATATATGTATAACTAGTATAAAATATATATGACTACCTATCTAGTATCCACTATATACATATTTTATAAACTAGATTTCCGAATGATATTTGACTATAAGTGTTCTTTTTATAAATCAAGTGGATAATAGATACATATTTTGAAACCCGAGCGAATCCACAACTGCTATCTTATGTGGATGGAGTTAATTGGCCTTTTTGCAATAACTTGCAATTTACATTTGTGTAGGCAAATCTAATGCAACGATCTTGACTGAAAAATTTTTGGCTAGAGAAATCAATTCCTATCTTTCCTCCTATAATATCACATGTTGCAATAACTCAATCGACTCGGACACCAAAAATAGAGCGGGTAATGAAAAATCTCCAAAAATCACAGGTGGAGGGGAAGACTTTCATTGCGTCACGGACAAGTATAAATAAACAAATAAAAAACTACTGCCTTCTTCATCTCTCTGCTTAAATTTCGCTATTCCATTATTTCCAGGTACATATTCATCTTCAATTAGGGTTCCGTTATCAATTCGAATTTCAATTTCCTTTTTTCCCCCAATTTTTGTTTTTGCTCTGTTCAATTATAATTTATTTTTCACAGATTAGGTAAAAAATTCATTCATCATCATCAGCGATTTCGGTACTTTTTTCCCCTACTGGGTCTGCATTCAATTGTAGTTTCACGAAAGAAGGAAGGAAAAAAGAGAAACTTTTGAATTGTTTGTAAAAAAATTTCTGCAATGCCGTCGTTTGTTTCAACATCAAAGGCGATTAGGCGTTTAGTTACGCATCGGAATGTGTTGAAACAGAGGTTGGGGATTGATAATTATGGTTGGGGATTAGGAAATCATGTTCAAGTTCGATGCTTGAGTGGCATTGTTGGTGTTCCTTCAGTTTCTCCTGGTTGTGATGCTGGTAGCAAGCTGATTAAGCCCTCGCCGTCTGGAGAAGTTTATAGAATTGGGCCTGTAATTCAAAGCAGAGGATTTTTGGGCTGTGGTGATGGGGAAGAGGGGAGTATGTTAACCAAAATACATGAGGAGAAGCGTGTCTTGGGGTAAGTCCTTAATTACCATTTGCTGTTTTTATGATACCGAAAATATTTTCATGTACTTTTGTTTCTTATCATGGGCAAAATCCAGGTTACTTGCGTGATCTTTACATTGTAAAATTGTGGTGAACATTGTGAAAGTGACGAATATGTTATTCGTGTCAGACACCAAATCAAGAAGTTACTTTAGGGTGTTTGAGTTTTTTTTAGAAGGTATCATATTCCTATCATCCTGTGTGTATATAGACATCAGCACATAAATTGCACTTGTAACCAAAATGGAGTGACTACATGAGATTCCCAAAAAAGAAATAGGCAAATAAACTACACAAAACTACCTTGCTCATCGTACAAGGAACCTTATATATCTATGATTACCTCAGAATCATCTATATATTCAGATTTATACAAAAACCTAAAGAGAAGAATACAATTCATCTTAAGCTTTTGTAAATGCTACTTGTATCTTAAAAATACTTTGAGTTCCTCTCCTTCCATATTCTCCACCAAATAATTGCAGGAACAATTTTCCATTCGTCTTTGCTACTGTTGCAGATTTCACCTTTCTAGCATGCTATGACTTCAGGAGTTCTTCCTGACATTGTCAAACTAGAACCTCTGAGATTGATGAACAAATCCAATAAATGTCTTGTAATTCTGCAATGTAAAAACATATGGCTTATTGTCTCTGCTTCTTGCCCACTCATTGTCTCATCCAGTGTAAGAATTGATTGAGGATGCACTTCATAGAAGAAATAACATGTTTTTACTCTTCAAACTTTTTAAGTGCTAAAATAGTAAAACTGTTGGTGATCACTCTTTGGCCTTTGCTGGGAAATTTTGCTTGATCTATAAGACAAAGGATATACCTTCTGTACTTCCACTTCTACTTACTAAGTTAAGCACAAGAAAACCTATGCAATTTAGCAGTAAAATTTTCAGTCCAAGTTGATAACTGATTTTGCATGCTCAATCTCTTTTTGTTTTGAACTTTGCAAACAAACTGAGTTTAATTTTCATTTACTTGGGATACATGCTGAATACTCCTGTAAGGTAATTCAACCCCCAACTGCTATGAGGAATATTGTTCACCTTACCGACTAACTTGTATTGTTTTTATTAGATACTCTCCAGAGCAGTTATATGCTGTGGTTGCTGCTGTTGACTTGTATGAAGATTTCCTCCCCTGGTGTCAAAGATCAGAGATCATAAAACGCCATCCAGATGGATCTTTTGATGCTGAGCTAGAAATTGGCTTCAAATTTCTCGTTGAGAGTTATGTGTCTCATGTGGAACTAAACAAACCAAAATATATAAAGGTAGCATTGGTCATATATCTATAGTATTTATTAACTTTTACCTATAAAAAATATAGTATTTATTAATTTTTAAAATTTCTTTCAATTAAGCGTATCAAAATTTTTGTTCAATTTAGTTTATGTTTTTGTAAAATGTTTCAGTTACTGTTTTTCTTACAATAGTTACTCTATATGAGTGTTGTGAATTGATATGTCCTGAATCTTAGTAAGATCAATGGTATCTCATTTTTTGAGCCCTTTGCAAAATCGTGCAATTACTAAAGTGTAGTGTACCATTTGAGAATTAGTTAGTTGTCAGATATGCCTTCTAATTGAAGCTGAGTGTCTATTGAAAAGCACACATAAAATGATGGCATTGGATGTTTCTTGAGAAGTTGGACCAGGATTGGAAAGAGTCTAAAAGCTAACTATTTTACAGCTTCATCCACTCTCTCTTTTCAAACAATTACAGGTTCTTCCAATTCTTTTTCTGGGATAAGCACTATGTAACAACCATAATTTCCATAAAAAGGTATATTTCTCATTCATATTTTAGATGAGAAAGGAAGTTGTCTCAAACAACTTACGATATTTTTTATTTAATGACCTAGTGAATAAAAACAAGCATAAATAGCAGAATATCCATGTAGGGGACTCCAACTAGTTAGGTCAAGGTTTAGGCGTTCTTTGTAAGCTTACATTAGGCCCGTATCTAACAGGGTTTTTTATTTTGGTTGTAGATGTATATTAGTAAAGGTTATCCAGTGGAGGGATATCTACGAGGTTTAGAGAACCTTAATCTGCCTTAAAAGACACATCCAATCGTAGGAATAGACAAGTCTCACTCTTTCCCTTAATAGGAATCCAAAAGTGGAGATCAACCTACCTATCGAATGATTCTCCCTTTGGTCAAGTTAGCCCACGACTCTCCCTATTGATGATAGGAATTTTAAGTAATGTGGTTGAAGGTCACGATGATTTTTGACTTGGTCCATACTTTTTTTTTGGTTCATGGATGAAAAGTTACTATCCTCTATTGTTTATATCTTAAATAAGTCAATTTAAACATACTTGATGTGTCTATTAGATTCCAAAGCTTTACGATATATGTGTTATTAATGAGAGGCCTTTCTTCTCATCAGATGATTTTGGGTGCTTTTACCTCTATGACCATTCTGAAATATCTGAATTTAGCTTCTCTCACGCACATAATTTTTTCATTGTTGCAGACAACTGCTACTGATACTGGCCTTTTTGATCATTTGATTAACATCTGGGAGTTCAACCCAGGACCAATTCCAGGATCTTGTAACCTTAACTTTTTGGTAGATTTTAAGTTCCAGTCTCCGTTATATCGACAGGTAATTTTTCCATTTTTAATATAGTAAGTTTTTAATGTCTTAGCCATAATACCATGTGAGTAAGAATATCTTGAAGATACTAATTACACTGATGCAAACTTTTGGGGTTTGCTAGACGGAGGTACTCTAGGTCATTAGCTTATTCTATTGAGGTAGATCTGCCTTCCCTGCACTTCAGATTTGTTCTTCAGTTAATTGTTTACATATGCTTGATGTAATGTGGAATCAAACCATAAGAGTCTGGTTGAAAAATAACATTTGCTTATTGTACTATTTTGAATACCATTAAAGAAATCACATTTCAGTTTTCATACTCTTTTGTTTCTATGTGAAAATCATCCACTAAAAGCTTCTATCTTTTAACCTCCTATAATTATATTTCACATCTTGTGACTCATCTATTGCTACTACAGTAGCAGAATTGCAGCCTGGCATATGAAGCATTCTGCATTCACAAGGGCCGCACCCTAAGGGGGTGTAATGTAGGCAACCTACCCTGATGCAAGCATCTTTATCTGATTCCACAACTTGAAACTGTGACTTATAGCTGTTCTAGTTCTGTTCTCCCTCGGTTGCAAGTCCATTTCAAATTCAAAAGCCCTAAGCCCATACTTTACCTTCCTGTCTAGAACTAGAACAACTTCCTCAGCCTCACACCGAACAACACTCGGCTTGATCCTTCTTTCTTTTCTCCTTCCACTCTTGCCTTGCCGCTATTGTTGGTGGGTGAATAGCTATTAGTGCCTTTCTAAGTAGATTTACTGCTTTACCGCTTGACTTGCCTATCTCTGTTAACCCTTTGCATGAGTCTCCATGCTATTGAATCAGAAGCAAAGAGTAGAAATGAAAGTAGCTTTTAGAAAGGTAACTGTATGCGTATCCAGTGTGGCACTTGACTTTCAGGAAGATAAGTTGGATATTGCTAAATGGAGTAAACTGCAAGAAATTGAAATCTCAATTGAATTGACAGATGCCTTCTTTAAGAAAGTAAGGCACTAGGTGTAGGAGAAAGGACAACATGCCCCTAATCAAATTGAAGGCGAAACTGTTATTCAGGCACGGAATCCACCGTGAGTTAAACCATAGGGCCGATGCACATCTCATCACTCATCAGGAATATGATATCAGGAATAGTGGTATATTCATGCAAGAGTTCTTGTTCACTAGTATAACAAGGGTGCTTTCTCGCCTAAGGAGTCGTAGCAGTTATAATAGTAGAACCCCAACATCGTGTCTTTTATCCTAAAGAGGTGATCTATCTGGCTTTAATTTCCTAATGTTTTCGGGTGGCTAAGCCATTTTCAGTTTTGTTTCAAATATTCATGATAAATGAAGCCAGTTCTCTCCTCCAACATGGTAACCTGAGCTACCTAGATAGTTATTGTGCTTTATAAATACTCCTTCATTTTAATTTCTTTTTCCTATTGGTTATCAAAAATAAAAGTTCAACTGTTTAGGCTGGATATGGGATTTGGTTAACTAGAGGCACCTCAACAAAGAGAAATGAGAGTGTTGAATTTACTATGAAGTTGATTTTTCTCTGCTGTAATTTCTGTTAAAAAAATTGTCGGGAAGTTTCAGAAACTTTATTTTTATCTTTTCCTTTTCCTTTTCCTTTTTCAGTTGATTGGTTAAGTTGCATCATCTTAACTTACTTATTAAAAGCCATTGGTGCATTACTCCTTCGCAGGTAGCAAACATGTTCTTTAAGGAGGTGGTCTCTAAACTAGTTGGTTCTTTCCATGATCGTTGCCGTTTGATATATGGACCAGGGGTTCCTATTCGTGAAGATACATATCAACAGAGGTAATGAAGATTGGTGTTTGGTTGTGATGAAATGAAGCATGGACCAGTTCAATTTTCCGAGTACCAGTTGGTCCAACTGCATTCTAATTCTTGAGTTAATTCAAAACTTGAGAAGGAGCTGATTCAGCCTCCCTGGTATTCCCAATTTCTTAAACTTACTGGGTTGTTTCTTTTTGTTTTTGGCGGGCGGGATGAGGTTTGGGGTTTGGTGGTGGTGGTGGTGGATACCTTTGTAACATTTAAGGTTACCATTTTTTGTTTTATGTCCACATCATGTAGGCTTGACCAATATATTTGAATCAGTTTATAAGATATTTTGATTAATACTTAGAAGCTTCTGTACAATGATACTTGTTCATTGAATTCACATTATAGGTATAGGAATGACATTAATCCATGTAATTTGCAGTTATGCACTGTACTTCTTCTATGGAACTTAATCATTGGGCCTAGCTGGTCTTGATAAAATAAGAATAACAATCTCTGGGCCTAGCTGGTAAACTTACAACACTTGCATTTCCAGTCGAGTGAGCTCTCTTCTTGTGTTTCAAAGTCATATATCCCATAGTTGTTACATTTATGGTTGCGAAAATTGCTTGTTAAATCTACGGAGTATTTTCTGGGTACTTTTAAATTTAGGTTTCTAACTATGAATTGGATTTAGTTTGTGTACTTGAGAGCATGTATTGGAACCCAATGTATAGTAGTCTGAAATCCTTATAGATATGATTCTTACACTCTCAGGGGCCGTTTGGTTGGGAACATGTTATCTCGGTGCCGGGATAAGTTATTCCACCATGTACCTGGGATAACTTATCCCATTACTATCACAAAAATGGTGGGATTAATAATCCATGGACTACCTAATACCTCCAACAAACATGGAATAAAATAATCCTAAATTTTATCCTGAGATTATTATACCTTATACCTCACACCAAATGACTCCTCAGTTCCCTAGGAGATGGATGCCTCTTTACACCATAACTGGATAATGCAATCTCTCTAATGTTGAGTCTCTAGTTATTAACTCCTGAAAACTTTAGTGTAAGGTGCATTAACTTGAAAAACAAATGATTAGTCTCATGCATTGAAATGGGATTGGGTAACTCATGGTCTTTGAAAGTTTGTTGATATTTTGAGTCTATCTAGTTTACTCATCTAATAATGAACTATTGAGAACACTAGAGGATTTCTTTCCATCTGTCCAAGTTTTGTGAACAAAGTTACCTGGTGTACCTATGCTAGTGGGAGGTAGCAGGTACTCCGTAGAATTAGTCGATGTGTGTGTAAGCTAGCTTGGACACCACTCATTAAGGAGGGGGATGTTTTGAACATGAAATCTTGATTGGTGTGTGCTATTACACTTGGTCCTTGCATATCCATAATTTTGATGCACTAGTTCATGAATATGACAAAAAGTTAAAGGTAGGTTGCATCAGAGGAAGTGTTATGTATGTAAATATCTATGTAGATGAGTCTCAGAATAATCTGTTCTTTCACTTTCATCTTTCTACAATTATGCAGCAAAAAATGGTCCATACATTCACAAAGTAAGTAAGTCACAAACCAAATTCAAGACACTTTCATTCACATAACTGAACTTAGTGGGAATGAAGGAGCTGTCAAACTCCAAAATAACTAATCATTGATTTGCTTGCATTTTACAACCACCTTAGAGATTTTTCTTATTTTTTTGTTTCCTATAATATCCCATGTTACCAAGAACACTATCCATTTCAATAATTCATTCACTTTCAAAGTTCCCTCCAGCTGGAAATTGATTGCAAAATAAAAAAAGGTATGTTGTGTGGCCCCTAAATTATAAATCTTATTGGTCAAAGTGGACTTCATGGGATACTCATATCAATTAGATTTTCATTTCAACCACAAAATACTCCCCATTTTTTTTAAATTTATATTGTACACTAATGATAACATCAAAGGAGTCTTGACACAATTAGTAAAGTTGTTGTAATATGATTAGGAAGTCATATATTTGAACTGTGGAAACAACATCTTGTAAGACTGAATAGTGAGTACAATTGACCCTAACTAGTAGTATGATTCTTCTAGTAAAGTTGTTGTCATGTGACTAAGAGGTCATGGGTTTGAATTGTGGTTTAAGACATCTTATAAGGCTTAGTACAATAGACCCTAACTAGTAGTATATTTCTTCTAGTAAAATTGTTGTCATGTGACTAGGAGGTCACGAGTTTGAATTGTGGAAACTACATTTCGTAAGATTGAGCACAATAGACAGAGTACAATAGTATGTTCTTCTCCGGACCTCACGTATAGCGGAAACTTAGTGTAGGGTAGTGGACTTTTTTTTTCTTGACTTGTGATAACATCATTTTAATATCCTTATCTTTTTTTCTTTTTTACTCGACCAATCAAGATGATAGATCAATATTATCCAATATTCCATAACGTACAATAAAACCACACAAAGCATTCAATAAGTGCACATTATTTCCCTCTTTTACCTTATTATTGTTCTTTAGTAGTCCCCCCTTTTGTCATATTGCATCCATTGAGCCTGGAAAATTTGGTGAAAGAAAAAAAAAAGTCACCAACGTCATGCTTTATCTTCGAATATTGACGATGAGATTCTATATAAATATGGCGGTTTTTTTTTCTCAAAAATAAATATTCCTTTAAAAAAAATCAACTTCAAGAAAGAATAAATAAATTGCAGCGTCCCTTTGGAGACATCCGATAAAATTGGAACGATACAAATAGATAAATAAATTGCGGCTTGATAGAGATTGGAGAAATTCTTAGCAAATGGGGAAATGTAGATACTAATAGTATTAGTATCATTTTTGTCTCAATCTTAGTTATATATCAATGATAAAGACGCCAATTTTGTATTAAGATACACATTTTGTTTTTAGTTAAAGATAAAGACATTTTATGCATGCAGGGTCCATACAAATAATACATATATTTCGTTAATTATAAATCTATTCATTACTTTTTGACTTATTCATTACTTTTTGATTTTTTGTTATGTTTTACTTGAGCCGAAGTCTATCGGAAATAATTCCTCCATCTTCATAAAAAAAGAATAAAGTTGCATACGTATCCACTTGTACAAATACACAAAATATATTGTTGTTGTTATCTACGCTACCACTATCAAATTGTGTGATATGTTTTTGGTCCAACATATTTTACGTGACTTGATTTTTTATTTGTTATAATAACCGCGTTAGGATGCATCTCAATTATTTTACTGAATAATCAATTTAAACACTTAAAAGGGACACTTTCATTTAATAATTATATGTTTCGACAGTTAAACATGATAAAGATAGTGATGTTAATTTTGTAAGATTTCCTCTAATGATGCCCTTCAACATCTTTTAAAATTAAAATTATCTCTTTATTTTTGTCTTTAAATATATTTTGGAACTACTATAATATAGGATCATAGTATTACTTTCCAATCCCAATCTTCACTTAAATCTCAACTTTGTTGTAACCAATTGAGCCGACCAAATTAAAACATATAAATTATCAAATCCCAAATTAACCAAATTGGGAAGATTTTTAAAATCAATCAAATAGGCTAGATGTGGTAGAATCCTAAGCTCAATGTTCAAATCTTAAATTCACCTCTATTATGATAAACTAATTGATAGCTAATGGCGGGATAACTTAAATTCTGACAAAAGGATTCACCTATCACATGAGATTTAAACTTATACTCTCTATTATCAAAGTATTGTATACCAAAACTATGTACAAACAAAAAAATATTTTTTTCTTATTTGCCGAGTATATATATATATATATATATATATATATATATATAAATTTCTTTTTGATGAAGAACGATTCAATTTCACTCTAACTATATATTGGAGGAAAAGAAGATTAAGTAATTCATGATGATGTACCTATTTATAGGGAAGATAACATCCATATATAGCTTGTACTAGTATATTTGTTTAGAATCATAAACGGATCCCACTAAATATATATATCTTCAACATTTGAATCATACATTGCCAAGAAGAAAACTCTAATTATGGAAATTTCATCTATGAATTAAAATGTGTGACCGTTTCTTAAGAAAATATATATATGAACATGTTATTTTCTTCGTTTCAATTTGTTTATTTAATTTTGAGTTGCCACGTATTTGAGAAAGTAAATAAGACTTTTGAATCTTATAGTCATAAATTTAAAATATATAAATAATGTACCAAAATATCCTTCATCTTATGGTCTTAAACATGTCACGTGGAAAATTGAAAATAAAGAGTTGTCAAATTAAAAAGAGAGAAAACCAATCTTATTTTTTAAATAAATTTAAAATAAAATAAAATACGACAAACAAATTAAAACAAATGATCAATTACCTTTTTTAAAATGACCTTGTCATGCCCTGAGCCTACACTCTGGGCGGGGCCAGCACTCGAGAACCATTTCTGGCCCCAAGCGAACCCTTGGTCTGGCTTACTTACTCAGCGAAAAACTTAAACATAAGAAAAATAACTCATGCAATAACTTAAGAGATAATAACTTAGCCAAAATGGCAACTCAAGTCTTAAACGTAAACAACTGAAATGAATAAGACTAAAGAACTATAAGTATCTTTCTATGAAGCCTCTAAAACAAAGAGGGATGTCAAGACAAGACCCCCGATCATCCTAACAACTGAAAACTAGAAAGCAATGTAAAAATGAGCCCTGCGGAAAGCAAGGAGGCTCACCAACAGACTCTGAGTGCTCAGCTGGATCAACGAGGCGCTGGATGATGATCCTGGTTACCCATGTCTGCATCATAAAATGATGCAGGCCAAAAGGCATCATACATTGAATGTACGAGTATGCGAGGGGAAAACTAAACATAATATAAGCTTGAAAGGAATCTGAAAGAAACACTTACCTTGGCTTTACTCAACTCATGAATAACTCAACTCAATATAAAACAATAAAACACATGCAATATACAGAAATCTTTTAAAACAGTAGAAACAACTTAGTTCGTTAAAGAAAGTGCAATAACAAACTCAACTTTACTCATATAATAAAGTAATATAGTTTCTGTGGGAGTTTCTCTAACCGACAACCACCACTATGATCCCAAGTAGTGATACAACATCTTGCCCACGCTGCCAGAAATGTCCTATATTTTGTTGTCATATAGGATGCCTTAACTAAGTGGATCCACTAGTCTATGCTAAAAAGCACTTAAGGAGTCATCTAAAAAGTATGATCATTTACTACCCATGATGGCTACATGGTTTATGGAGACTTGAGTTAATCTGAACTCGCATCCCTATATCGGTGCTCAATACTACTCCCAAAAATATACTTAGCTCAAATGTTTTAAAACAAAACTTCTTTATTTGGTTTGAGATAATTATTCAAAACTTTAGCTTAAAAGCTCTCTTGAAAATTGGTGTTTCCCTTTCTTGTTCAAATATGAAAACATTTTAAACTCTTGGGAATACTTAGTTCCCTTAAAACTTTTGGAGAAATGAACTCAACTCTTTACTCTTTGCTTAACTCAAAACTTAAGTCTTAAAACAAAGTTAAAACGTTTGTGAAAGACTTTTGAAAACTTTATGAACTTCCCTTGACTTGATTCTTAACTTCTAGACTTGACTCTTAACTTTCCTTGAATTGAATTATGGATTCAAGGTTCATGATCTCATGTTTATGGATGATTTAATGATGTTTAGGCATACCTTTGAGTGTTGGAATCAACTAGAAAACATAGGTATGTTGCTAAGGAACTAGTACGGAAAATTGGGGAAACAAATGGGAAGAATTGGCGTCCTTGGCGCTCTGAGAGGCGCGGGGCGCCAACCCTTGAAATTCAGAGAGTGACTTGGGGCGCTCTGGCTGGCGCGGTGCACCAGAGGTCAAAATTCAAAGACCCCTTCTTGGGATCTGAGAGGGGCGACGCCCCAGGACCCTACCAAGGTGCTCCCCGACTTATCTTCCTTGTTTTTCATATCTAAATCCTCTAATTTCACTTGATTCTTTCCCCAAACACTTAGAATCAATTATACCCTCAACATATACTAGATTCTACTCGAAATTACAGTTGAAAACATGAATCAAATCTCAAGAAAACTTCAACAACACAACCCATAAGAATTCAAACGAACTTCATCAAGAACTCAAAGAATTTACTTTCAAATCTAATATACTTCGCTGAATTGAATCATGATTGGCGTGTGGGTGAACTAACCCAACGCTATGTAATCTCACGTACCTCGTAGGGATCACCCCTTGACGAAATCCACAAGTGATTCTTGAAGAACTTGACGATTTCCTTGCTTCTCCTTCTCTTTTCCCCTCTTCTTTTCTCTCCACTAAAACCCTAACTCAATTTTAAAAATTGTAAATTGACCAAGTTCAGTTTAGACCCCTAAGTAATTACCAAAAACGAATTAAAATAATAGGGTAAGGAAAAGACCAAACTACCTTTCAAAAATCCGGGTTTTGACTTTCCTTATTTGAACAACCCAACTTCAAATGGGCATATCTCACTCATATGAACTCGGAATCGCGCAAACTTGGCGGCGTTGGAAAAATTATTCCAAGATCTTTCCTACGATATCTGGAAACACACCTAACTCATCCTGAGCTAGGAGTTATGGTCGTTTGAAGTTGACCAAAAACTCAACTTAACATACTTGACATATTTTCCAGATTTTTATATTCTTTCCAAAAATGACTATTTTCAATTCTTAACTTCTTCCTAGTTATTCCAATTTGCGAGGTGTTACAGACCTAATATGAAAATAATATCAAACCAAGTGAAACAAAAAAAGAGTGCATGGTTACGTTGTTATAGACTATATATATAATTTCATAATCATGCTATTATACTCAAAGTAAATTCAACATTGAGAAGAAATATTTTTACATTGCTTGTCAATCTATACACTTTTTATTTTAAATTCAAATTTATATAACTAGTCATTTATATTAAAAGCAGACACCTTTTTATCAATATGTCTACTTCATATATATGATATTTCTAGAATTTTAATGTCTATACCTTAAAGATACTTCATAAATGTTTTTCCGATGATAATTAAGTCCCATGTCAATAAAAAGAATATTGCCAAATAAGTAAAATCCAAAAAGTGATCATTTGATATAATTTGTTGGGTCCGTGCTGACACATGGAGCTTTGCATCTACTATATTTATGTATATATCGTGTTGAATGTTGGTGATGGAAGGATCTTGGTGCGAATCGTATAAAATCTGCTTTTTGTATAGGTATATATATAGTACCTATTTTATTTATAGAGTAGCATATAATAATTAAATATGCTTCATGCATGCAGCAACTTTTGCCTTATGGAATAGTGAGAATATATACGTCACGATGCACATAGTTGAGATCCCCACATAGTTACCGAAACAAAATTAGTAAGGATTCAGGGTTCATTTAAATTCTTTCGATAAAATTATATCGTTTATATATATATAATTAAAGTTATATATAATATTGAACCTCCTTAAGCATCTTCATAAGGTTACTTCATAGATTGTTGTCCCTTAATCCAAACAAATGAAGTTGGAAAGGGAGTTTAATTTTCCTTAATCCCAATCCAAAAAAAAATTCATAATCATTTATTATCCAAAAAATAGTCATTCTTCTAAAGAAAGAAAAATTCAGAATTTGGTATGTAATTTTCTCATGTTTGATTTATCAAAATATTTTTTTAGGAAAAAAAATTCTTGAAAATGAGAAAGTTGACTTCTATAATGAAAGTAGAAAAAATAAGTTTCATAAATAACATTTCATATTAATTATCTCCTCCCCACCCTCTAACACTCCCGATTCTTCGACAATTCTACCTCCAATCCTCCACCAGCTCCCATCCCTATTATATTTTGCCAGATTATATGTAAATACTTTTGAGATAGAATATTTTTTTTGTTATTTACCAAACACTAAAAATTAAACAAGAAATCCAATTTATTTTTTTTTTGAAAAATATTTTTCCCAAACACATCCTTTCATTTCTTACTTTAATTTGAAAAATACTAAAAGAGAAACCCTTTCTAAATAGATCACAAAAAGGGTAGGGTTTGAGCATATCCTATAGTAGCCTTCCCAATTGTCAATAAGACAGAATATCTATTCAAGATACACATTGATCACTATTATTTTAAAAATCCTGTCCAATAATTTGTCAATTTAGCTAATTTCTTCCCAGGTATTTTTCCATTTTTTAGGTAGGTAAAAAGAATAGTCTGTTGCACTACGCTTTCGCTCACGAGATTTAAGAAAGTGTCTATTATATTATAGATATACGTATCTTACATTTTTACAATACATTATTTTCACAATTTTAAATTCGTGACTTCCTTATCAAATTTTCTAATACTCTATAACATTGCCTTAAAAGTTAGTAAAACATTGAAAATGCTCATTTTAAAGATTTTTTTTATGTTTAACAATACATGGAGAAATCAGCAATGTAATTAGTCAATACAAAAATTTTAACTCATATATCTAAACTTTATTTAATAAACACATCTGAAAATCCTTTTGCATTATAAATGCTCAAAATTGTCCAATCTCCTATTATTATTATTAGTATTACTAATATTTAAGAGTGCCTGTTTGACATTATTGCTAAAAATAATTTATTATTAAAAACATTTTTTAAAAATGACTTTTTAGAAAAGTGCTTTTGAAAAAAAAACAATTTGTGTTTGGCTAATTCATTTGAAAAATGTTTTTTATAGGCAAATTGTCTTAAGCTATTTCTTTTTTTTTTTAAAAAGTGCTTTTTCTTTTAAAAAAAAGTGTTTTTAAGGGTCAAATTACAAAAAAGACAACTACCAATGTACTTCTAATATTAAAATTATTTTATAGAGAGAAACTATTTTAAATATCTATTATAATATTTAATTAATTTTTTTTTAAAAAATAAAATTTACAAATTTAAATTTTCAATCAATATTATACTTT
>JAJOOR010010132.1:0-28577 GCA_036250505.1 Solanum acaule | reverse complement strand
AAAGGATAACTTATAGCAAATCCACCACCACCATAAGCCATACTATAAGAAAAATAAATATTCTGCAAATGACTTTCACTCAAACTACCAATGTAATAATACTGATTATGATCATATTTATTCAAAATTCTCAACAAATTCTCCGTTACGAATACAGTATCATCATCACCCATCACAAACCACCGCACATTCTCCTTCCCTAACCTCAATGTCTCCGATAAAATCCTCGAAATTCGAATAGCAGATCGATGCCCCTGTTTGTTATTATAGGCAAAATGTGAAGTATCAGCTGAAATTCTCAATTCAGGTAGTGATTTACTTTCATTTTTCTCCGTTTTAACGGAATTATCTAACCAAACAACACCCCTCATTTTCTTCTCAGGCTTCCACCATAGCTTAATATATTCTTTCCTTTTGTTCCAAAGCTTAGATGAAGCTGCAATTCCAAATACTACATGCTCTAAATTAGTTTGTTCAACTTCTTTTTCTTGTAAATTCCGTGTTTGTTGATCAATAATTGAAGCATTTGTAGAGATCGTTGAGTTGGTTTTTGAGTGAATTGGTAAAATAATACTGCTACTGGTGATGAAAATGTCGTTACAAGATCTAGAGGAAAGGTACTTTTGAGTGGTGAAAACATAAATGGTTAATACGAAGAGTATTAACCATAACATGAATTTGGGCAAAGGAAAAATCGAAAATGGCGTTATAGAAGAGATTCGCATTTGATGCCAGATGATTTTTTCTGAATCTCTTTCTTTCATTGACATTTTACTCAAAAAAAAAAATGCAGAAAACCCAGAAGAAGAAGATGAAGAACAGAAGATGTAAAAGGAAAAGTTGTTACCAAATTACAAAATGCTATGGGTGTGAAGTGAAGTGAAGACTGTTAATGAGAAAGTATCCCAATAATGTCGGCAAGTTTTTCTACTCAGGAATGATTTCATGCGACATTTCAGATATATTTGTTAGATCTGACCAAAGAGAAAATATAGCTTGTAATTGCCACATTTGCAATAGAGCAGATTTTTTATTAGCAGTGGTAGAGAAAATGAAGGTGATTGGTTATGTTTCATTAATACAATGTTTATGTAATTAAAAAAAATGTAGTAAAATATTAGGTGTGCAAATTAATTTTTGTACTATGTGTTACTAAATACATAAAAAAAAATGTAATAAAATTCTGTCTTTATCTTTTTCACAGGAAAGAGTCACTGTTTATTTTTGTGCTTAGATACACAAAAGCTCGCTAGACAAGACATGCAGTTCTGTCATCTGTGTATTGGTTTGGTCCACTGCGTCGGTGATTTGGCTTTATTCATTATTTAACTATTTCTATATAGTATATACCAAAAGTTTCACCTAGTTAATATAGTAAAAAAATACCAATAATATTTATTTGCTCCTTTTAACTAAAAAATATATATTAAGTTAAGAAGTTAATAGAATTCAATACTTATGTATGTATATATAGAAAAATCTTTTTGATATAATTTGTTATATAATCAATCTTATATGTAAACTTAGTTTTAAAATTTACACATGAACCGATGTTTTTTTTGGTTAATTGAAAGGAATTTTTAATTGAAATGGTGCGTATTGGGTGATCAATTCAATAACTTGATCTGTTTTAAAAATAATTGTTTGATATCGGGTGTTTGGTATCCACATTGGAATCTGACTATTTTGGATTTGCACCACGTAAGATTTCATTCAGAAAAACGCTTCATATCAAGAATATGGGACTCGAACTTGAGACATCTGATGAATGGAGGAGTAGCCTCATTCACTGCACATGTGATGTATAAGCATTTTTAGTATGTAACTTTGACGTCCAAATATAAAGGCATAATACATAAACATACCCCTTAACTTGCCGTCAACAGGTAACTATGACCTTTAACTTTGGGTATGCACAAGTAGACACTTAAACTAGTATAAAATTGAACAAATAGACACATTCGTCCTACATGGCACCCTACATGAAAATTTTGTATCTTATGTGGCGTCCTACATGAATTATGCCATGTAGGACACGTCTGTCTACTTGTTCAATTTTATACAAGTTTAAGTGTCTACTTGTGCACACTCAAAGTTGGAGGGCATAATTATCCGTTGAAGCCAAGTTAAGAGTCATGTTTATGTATAATATCAAATATAAACGGTCCATAAAGGCCTGAAATTGTATAATCAATAATTATGTAATAACTTACGCTTTTTTTTTCTAGAACAATGTTGTACACTTGTACTATTGCAGCAAAAGTTTTAAGATATCGTTGCAAAATTTCTTTTTAGGAAAAAATATATGCTGAAAATACATATTTCCTAATAATATACATGATTTCAAAAGGATTGGTATCATGAATATGTTTTGGCAGATTTATTTCTCAAATATTGTCGAATTGCTTCTTCTTTTTTTCTTTTTAAAATATTTTTTTAGTTAATAAAATAATTGTAAATTATTAACAATGTTGTAAAAAGAACATAGAAAAAAAGAATATTTAGGGATACTCCTACAATTTCTCAGAGGACTAAATCCTTTCAATATTTTTGCTAATATTTAGTATACTCCTACAAATTCTCAGACGACTTAAATTTTTCAATATTTTTGCTAATATTTAGTATCCTCCTACAAATTCTCAAAGGACTAAATCCTTTCAATTTTCTTAACAAATATTTAGGATACTCCTATAAATTCTCAACTTTGGAAAACGAGGGAAAGAAAATTTAGTTTAGGAGTAGTGATAACTGATAAACATGCATTAAATAATTTTATGAAGATATAAATGGGTAAAACTACAGTAAGATACGAAACTGTTCAAGTGTGTTTTTGACACTTAACTTAAAAAAAACATGTCGGTAATATACAAAGTCATGTGAACGAAAATTTTGGGTCAAACCCGCATGAATGTGTGTATACATACATTTGGTCTAGTCAGCATAAAAGTATGTTTCTCAAATTATTTGAGTAATAATTTAGATGTATTTCTCACTCTCCCCTTTGTTTAGATATGAAATTTAAAAAATAATATATGTGTTTTGACACCTAATTCTTAATGATAAATTAGTATAAAGTGGTATAAAGAGAGCACTCTATGAGGTATATTATACGCATAATTACTATACATGACTTCAAATATCTCAATTTATAGGATAGATAATTTAACTTTATAAAGTTTATTTACTCTTAATCTCATAATCATACTAACATCTATAATTTATTTTATATCGTCAAGTTAATACTAACATTTATAATTTATTTTATATCGTCAAGTTAAACAACATCACATGACAAAAGAGCTAAACACATCATTTTCTTATACTTCCTATCTCCTTTTCTAGGTTATTTGTCTTGTCACACTACATAAAAAATTATTGTTAGCGGCAATTAATTAACGGTAAAAGATCAATTGTCGCTAAATATGTATTTTTAGCGGCAATTAGCACTCTTTGCATATGTTCTTAAAACCTTTAGCGACATTGGATCTAATGATACTTAACTAATGACAGTAAATACTTTAGCACTCTTTATTAATGTGTCTATTTATTGACGCTAAAAGTTGTTTTTGTTGTAATGTCAGTGATATATATCAAGTAAATTTTTACTTTTCATAATTTTTTAATACACTATACAGTAATTTCTACTATGTGCAGCACTCTCAACATTGATATATTTAATTCTTCCAGCTTCATAATTTAATTAATCATTTGAAAAAAAATACATTACAAATTATTCTGCTGAATTTAGGGGAACTTAACATGCTAATAAATTGTCTGCTTGTCATTAGTCTACTTAGTATGATTTAAAGACTTTTAGTGTCCTTAATGTTGATTCGTTGTGCTTAATTATGATTTGTTAGAGCGTAGGTTCCGTAGATTCAACTGAATCTCTTACTTTCGATTTGAACTATTTAGACATATTCTTTGAATATTGTACATTGTCATATACCTATCCTGAAAATAAATAGAGGCAGATCAAGAATATTAAATATGTTCGACCTTTAAAGTCTTATTATTGTATTATTGCACTTTTGGAACTATAGGTTCAAAATTTAATATCCGTTGAAATTTTAATAATTTTTACATAAATGTATATATTCAATGTCAAAATGGTGAGGTTCACCCTATTGCAACATGTTACATATGAGAATCTTAATAGCTCAGTTGATTGACTATCTAAATTTTCACCTTATTGGCGAGGATTCTATTCCCTTTTCCCTGAAGATTGCAATACATGCTCTAAGTTGTATCCTAATTTTAAAGCAAGGCATAGAACATTATTTACAACATTATTAAGAAAAGCACTAGGTACGTTCATTGATTCCTTTTCTCCTTGCTAAGGCATTGCATCTATAAAATTATTTGATCTATCTTGCAACTCTGTTATCTATTAACATGACATTTTCAAGCCAAGTTGGCTGGCAAAGTTTATCGTCCACGCCAGATTTTAGGAATCGCGAAAGCATTCCTCTATTGAAAGCTCATAACGCGAAAAACACCAAGGTACATGAGGAAAAATTCAAGATAAGAAGTATCAAGAGCAGACAGAGGTCCTTGATCGCGTATTGTTCAATGGTCAATCCTGATGTTGTCACAAGCTCATTTTCACCATCCAACACAATTAGAAAATTGTACTCAAGTATAAACAACAAGGACCTAAACCAACTGGCCCTGCTCATATCAGAAGATTGTTTCTTTGATGATTTTTCATTCCCTCAATCATTTCAAGGGAGAAAGGTTTGCACTTTTTTTTTTGTTTTAGTTGAGAACATGAATTACACTTCTAATCCACGTGGCAAAGTTAGGAATTTTGCAAAAGGTTTCAATTTATATATTTTGTATATTTGGGTTTGCCCTTGGGTGATGGGCTAAAAAAGAAGCCAGAGAAACTACATAATTAGATATACTCTACTATCATATACTATTATTATATATACTTTTAAAATACTATATATTATACCACTAATTAAGAGTTTGATATTTTATATTGAGAAAAATACACCTAGATATATGTATTTTTGCTACCAAATATACTAAAAATAGGGAGAGAGGCGAGCGAGATAGTCATATATTTCAGATACATGTGAATCACAGTAGATACACACTTGATACATGTATCTTTATTTATCTAGGTGTCATTCACATGTATCTGGGATACTCTAGATACAAAGGAGTGTAGCGAGCGAAATGGGAGGGAGGCGAGCGAAACTTCTTATGTATCCAAGATACATGCGAATACACTTGGACACAATGTATCTAGAACAAATTACACCTAATTTTGACCCATGTATCCCAAAATACATGTATCTGGACGCACCAAAATCTGATAATTAAGATTCATAATATTGCAAACTAGAGCGTATTTAAGTAATTCGCTCCTAAACTTGTGAGACTTACGTAAGTTTTCCATTATTTATACATATTAAGTGGACTTTTAACATAATTATAGAGTTTTGGCTAAAGCTATTGAAATCTATCGGAACAGTAACTAGAACTATAGCTCCAATTTAACCCTGATGTCCAATTGACCACCCTTCGATCTATGTGGCTCCACCGCTGCTTAATTTGATTCTTCAACTCCCTTTTGCAAATTTATGCAGGAGGCTTTAAAATCTCTGGAGCAACTAACCACAAGCTTGGACCAAAACACAGAGTTCAGCATAGACAATATTCATGAAGGTGTTGATCTTACAGCAATAGTATACTGGCATTTAGGTAATCACTACTTTTTAAGTGAACTAGAATTGCATTTCTTAAAACTTTAAGGACTCATTTCTAAAAGGCATAATACATAGTTGTGCCTTCCAACTTTGAATGTGCATAAGTAAACACGTAAATTTGTATAAAATTAAATAAGTAGACAAACATGTCCTACGTTGCTTTATCCTAATTGCATGCCACATAGGATGCATGTGTCTACTTGTTCAACCTTATACAAGTTTACAAAGTTGGAGAGCGTAAGTATCAGTTGAGACCAAATTAAAGAGGCACGTTTATGTATTATGACTGTTATTTAAAAAAATCCCAAAGAGTGTACTTGTTATTTCAGAGTGGAATAAGAAAGAAGTACCCTTTAGTAGAGGCTGCAGCTACTATGAATTATCAAGAGATGGAGAAAAACTACTCATTAAGTAAAATATTGATCCTCATTATGCCTCTTATACTTTATATAATATAATAATTACACAACCATAAATTACTAAGCAACATATAATGTATGCAGGAATGCTCAAGTTATTACAGAATCATCAATGAAACCAAAAATTTTGGTATGTCTACCACCACTTTTACTAAATATATCATTTTGCGCACAGGTTCTGATTAGATTACTCGTAACACGTGTCTTTTCCTGTCCTGACCAAAAACAGGCGTTGTACAATATGGTAACTTCAGTATTCGATGAATTCCCTGAAATCGTCTCGAGTATGTCAATTTCTTCTACTTTTGTTTTTCCATATTTTAAAATTTAAAAATTTTGAATTATTTTTTTTGGTTCCTTGTAGGATTTATAAAGAATCATCAAGTTGCATATCAAGTGTTACTAAATAGTTACAAGTTTGTTGTGCAACCATTAATAAGTCCAATTTTTGTATGGTACAAAAAGTTTTGGACATTAACAATCACCTTTCTTGGATTGACAACCAAGTTAGTGCAATTCATTATAAAGTATTCAAGACAGTAAGAAGAGAGTTACAATTGTATGATCATTTGCTTAGGGGGTAATTATACCAATTGTATATCAACATGTACAATTTTTAATATTTTTTTTTTGTGAGTAAAATAAAGAATGTGAAGTTTGTTTTTCTTTCTAAATTAAAGAAAGGGTATGAAAAATTAATCAATCTTGTTTCAGATGGATTTCATTGTTTTCGAATTTTCTAATTGAAGGATTATCAGATTTATATGCCGATGTTTGATTAAATACAATTTATACGTTGATGATTGATTAAATACAAAATTTAAGGGAAAACAAGCCCTTTAAATATTGCTAAAAAGGTCACAAGATTTTTGCGCAGATAAAGCATGATCCTATTATGAGAAAATAATTTTTATATATGTATGGGAAAATTATGCAGAAAATATTTAGCTTTTATTAGTTACTATAGCTGCCATTAAGAAAATTGTAATTCACAGGTACAGTTTCCCCAATTATTGTTATTCGCTTGATTTGTATAAATTCAGAATCTTGTATATACTTATCCTAGTTATTTGTATACGATCCATGAAATAATCATAATAAATTACATTGTTTATATATTGGCAAGTGAAATATACAAACGGAGTTCTGAAAAATTACTAAATGTATAAATACAGAATTTGTATATATTTACCCTATTTGTATATTCGTAAGTGAAATATACAAATGGATGGAAATATACAAACCACAGCCTCCATAGCACAAAACTATAGTTACTATGAAGTGCAATTATCAAAACTATAGCTATAAAGCCTTATTATATCTATTAAGTTTGTTATTTCTAAAAATTTTCTCACTATATATATATCTTGTATAATATATCCTATGTATGTCATATGCACCAATAATATATACGTGGCATATACGTGACATATGTATGGCATATCCAAGTGAAAAAATGGCAAAGCTAATATAAGAGGGTATAGGACGAGAAAAAGAGAAAGAACAACACATAAATGAAAAATATTGGTGGTAATAATTCTATACACCCTAGGGTCGTTTGGTGTGAGGAATAGAAATAAATAGTGATGAGATAAGAAAATAGTAATGGGATAAAGTTTTTGTATCTCAATGGTTGTCATGTTTGGGATAACTTATTACACCGTTTATATCATAGTGATGAGATAAGTTATCTCATATACATGGTGGGGATAAGTTATCTCAAAATAGCTAACCCCAGGATAACTTGTTTCCAACCAAGCGACGTGTTAAAATACTACTTTACCTCAATAAAGTAGTGAATCTATATATGGATGAAGGTTTCATTTATAAACATTATAATATAAAGTAGAAAACTAAAAAAAGAAAAAGGTTCAGATAATGATTTGATAAATTGTGAAGGCACTGTATTCTTTTGTAAGCCTTCTGGTGATTCTTGGGTGATTGATTCACCTGTGGCTTTTGTGTTGTTGACACCCAATTTTGACCCTTTCTGATAATAATTAATTTTTGAGTTTCTTAGATTTCAAACGACTTAGAATAATTAGCTTTATAAAACTCAAATACTTTCAAGGTTATTTTAGGTAATTTTAGTTGACTTTTTATAGCATTTTGAATAATAAATATATTTCATATAATTATATATAATCAATATGTTCTATAAATATTTGAAAACTATATCAAAAGATTTCTACATTGTTTTAGTAAATATTTTATTAATTTAGTCTAGTATAATTTATAGTTATGATTTTGAGTTATTGAAATCGGTTAGTTTATATTCGAATTAATTATTTTATTTTGTTAAGTTTGAGAAGCTCATAAATTAATTATATTAATTCATCCTATCTAAGTTTTAGCCAAATTCACTAGTAAAATTCAATTTGGTCAAATCAATAATTCATTTTGGCTATATTAAAGAACAAGTTTTGGGCCTTTTTCTCTCATTTCAGCAGCCCAAAACCTCAATACAAAAGACCCAACAGCCCAACTCCCCCCATTCCATTTTTCTCCAATTCCCAGCCCACCCCAATTATCTCCAGCAACACCATACGTACATCAGCCCATAAAACAGAGAAAAACCCATTCCAAAATAACCCACCAGCTATACATCAACAATCCAACGAAAACCCGACCCCTCACCAACGTCTTCTTCTCCAAACGCGAAAAAAAAACCCAGAAGCTCAATCGCGAACCAGCAGCAAATCGCACCAGCAGTATGCGAACCCAGCCTCAATCGCGCGTGTGGCGTCACGTCTCTCTCCTCTGTCCCTATCCATTCGTACTCGAATCCTCCAGGTGTTGCGATCTCCTCGCCTCTTCGTCCTTTGCTTCAAAATCGGACGGCTCCCTTCATTTTTTCGTTGAAGAATCGTACTCATAGAGCTGGCAGCCTTATCTCTTGAAGGGATTTTTAATTTCAAATTTAGGAATCCACCCATTCTCCCTCTCGATTTCCCCTCAAAATTCTGCCCTAGTCCTCCTCTATAAATAGCATGTTCTTCTTCATTGTTAAGGGTTGAAAAATTTAAGTCCAGATAGGGGAAAAGAAGATTTATACTCAGAAATTAAATACAATATTACATAGAAAACACAAAGGTTTTGAGGTTAAAACAGACCCACAAATCGACAAGTGAGATAAAAGGCATTCAAGTTTCAGTTTCATTTTGAATTCGACGTTCTTGCTGTTTTCTCGTAGTCTCATTTTGGTGGTGGAATCGCCCTCGTAGCTAGCTCGTTTCCGTCTCGGTTTGCTGCCCGGAGAAAGGTAATGTTTCCTCCATAGCATTTTCTCCTTCTTCTTCTATTTATGTTATGCTTCACTATTGTTGTGTCATTATTATTTGTAGATGAAAATGGGTAGATTTATGTGTTATATATCTCGTTCTGGAGCGATTCGGTCTTAATGTTGACCCAAATCGTTGTTGCTTTGTTTTTGGCGTTGTGGTTTATTGGCTTCTTGTTTTGAGTTTGCTTTGTTACTCTTTCTTCTTGTGTGCTTGTTTTGAGTAGTGTCGAAGCTGTCCTCTTGCCTCCTTGGTCTTCAAGCCTGAAAGATTTATTCATTTTTGCTATTTTTGTCCTTAGAGTAAAAAGCGCGACCTTGGTTTGGGTCATTTAAGATATCTGTTAATTATTCGATGTTTTGAGGCTTGGTAATTAATTTTCCAGCATATTGTGGCTAGTTAAAATCGCAGTGATGGCTATCTTATTTTATTTTGTCTAAATTTAAAGATATTTATCATGATTTTTAGCTTGTCGTCTATCCTAGCCATTTATATGGTGCCCTTGCTTAACAATACCCTTTTCTTTGCATTTGTATTTATTTATGTCTACATGTGCTTATGTCCAGCATGTTAGTTTGGAAAAATAGGTTGCTTGGTTTCGATTATTTACAATCATGTTTTCTCCTCTTTTTTTATCTTTTTTTTTTAAATGCTCCGACAAAATCACCATCCCTTTCTTTCTTTTTTTCTTCCTTTGCTTAAAAGGATTGTGTTTGTTGTTCCTTCCAATTTTTTGCCCCCTTTCAATATGTTAATCTAGTATCCTTAGACTTCATTAAATAGAGTTGGTAAGACTATAGCATGAGATGTTTTATTTGCAGCATATTTCCTCTCAATATTGTGAATTATTGTGTATTATTGGCGGGGTATCCCTATAATTTAATATGTTCATAAGTATACATCTGTGTTATTGTTTTGTGTCACATTTTGTTAATTTGGCTCATTTGGTGTTCTTTAGAGTTATATGTTTCGGTCTAATAGTCGGGCTTAATCATGTTTTTCTTTCTTGCTTGGTTTTGAATTTCCTAAGTGACATTCACTTCAATTGAATTTTGTCTTGTTTAACTTACATCTCTTTATTAAATTATATCAAAATGTTAATGGTGTATCTTTCTTTTGGTTGTTGCATGTGATTCTGCTTGAGTCCATTGGGAACTCTCTTCCAATCTTTGCATATTGAGTTTGGGACTTTAAGGTCCAATTTTCCCTTTATCCAAATCAGGTCAAGTGGAACCGAGGAGCAAGTCCTCAAAAATCGGCGTACAGGTCCCGAAAAATTGATGAACATGAATTGGAGCTGATACGGGATTGTATACACTAGTATGCACCTAGTGTATGCGAAGATGAAAAATGGGCCTAAAGGCCCTAAATTCAGTTTTGTATTTTGTTATTTTGGCCTAAGCCCTTGTCATTTTAATTGTTATCATTTTGTTAGACTAGGACATGTGCAAATGGGCTATAAGTCCAAATCAGAATTAGGCCCAAGTTCTGGCCTAGGCGAACAAATCCAAACTTGGGCCCAAATCTTCCTTCCTTCTCTATTATTTGTTATTACGTATTTATGTGTTTATTTAATTTTAAGGTTTTCCAAATCAATGCCCCCAAAAGATAGCCATTCTGAATTAATCATTTAAAATCAAGTAAATATTTTACTTTCACTTAGTTAAGCATGCTTATCTTTTAAAACATTAGCCAGATAGTTAATTATCGGATAACCGCGTGTTAGCGGGCGTTTCGGGTGCTTTCAAACCCTTCCCGAAATGTTAATATGAACCCTAGACCCCCTTTAAATATTTTCATTGGATTTACTGTTTTAATCTTTTGAAAATTAGTTTTTCTTGATTTTTCTCTAAAAATTAAGTGGCGACTCTAAACTATTCTAATTATATTTTTTCAATAAAACATGTGTTGTATTGAGGTCAGGCCTAGCCCCCCTCTGCTTTTTTTTTTTTTTTTTTTTGCTAATACAACACGATCCAAATATAATTTGGGTAATTTATTAAAAAAAATAAAAATAAACTGAAAAAGTCAACTACTTAATATATTCATTCCTTAAAGTAGACATTGATGTTAAATGAGCAATTCTTCATGCTCTTATTACAAAATTAATCTATCTCTGATTCTCTAGTTCGTTTCTTTCTGCTATTTATCTTCTCCCTCTGTCATTGCTACTGGATATCGACGTAAGAGATACTGGACCAGGTGCGATAGGAAGAGATTTCTCGATTCCTTCTTCAATAATATTATCAATCCCTTTGTATTGAACCACAAAAATCTTAATCCTCCTTAATGCAATCCTCATAGTATCATCATCCATATTAGCAAAACAAACCCTAAACCAACCAGGCTCACAACAATGAAAAGAACAACCTGGTGAAACATTAAGTTTAACATCATCAATAATCATTCTCCATAGTTCAATTTCACTTTCAAATGTATTTTCCTTAAGTAAACTTCTCAAATCCATCCAACAAAAAAGACCAGCGTTACTCTCCAACGTGTTAATTCCTATATTTTCAAGTCCCTTAGTAAACACCTCATGCCTTTTCTCCAACCTTTCACGACTCTCGACAACGAATTTCTCGATAAACGTATCGTCTAACAACATGTTAGATATTAAATACTGCGTTTGCGTCGATACGAGCCCAAAACTCGACATTTTTCTAGCACATTTCGTTACAACATCATTGTACGAGTAAATAATCCCGACTCTAAATCCGGGAAACCCTAAATCCTTCGATAGACTATACACGATGTGTATTAAATCGAGGTTGCATTGAACATTTTCGCTTACTATAACTTCGGAAATACTGATGAATTTGGGCTCGTTGAAGACAGTGGCCGCATAAATTTCGTCGCATACGAGGTGTATATTTTTATCGTTGATGAACCTTATTGTATCTTTTAATGTTTCCATGTCTAAAATTGTGCCTAATGGATTTGATGGATTGTTTAAAAGTAAGCCTTTTATTGTGATATTGGATTGTTGAGCTTTGTTGTATGCATCTTCTAAGGCTTTTTTTGTGACTTTGAAATTGTTGGAGCTTTCACAAATGATTGGAAAAAGTTGTACACCAGTTCTCCAACTCAAATCTCTATCAAATCTGCAAATTAAATATTTGGAAATACTTTAGTAAGAATTAGAAATATTTGTCGAGAATCTAGTAACAAAACAGTCACTTAGTCCAATATTTAAAAAAAAAAAAACAGAAATTTGGATAAGAGAATGTTGTGAATGGGGAATTTTAGTACATATATAGCTCAATTTATTGACTATCTGAACTTTCACCTTGTTGGTGATCGATAGTTCGATTCTCCTCGTAATCCCCCCTCCCCATTTTCCCTTTCCATACCCTTAATTTTTTTCCAAAAAGAATGTTGTCAATATTTTATGAAATTAGAAAAAACAAAAAGTTACCAACCAAATTAGGATGTAGAAAATATTATTTTTTACCCTACGATAATTTCCAATATTAATTCATAGTTTCATACTCCCTCGGTCCCTATTTACTTGTTCATTTTTTACTTGACACACCTATTTAGAAAATAATAATTGACATAGTGAGTTTACTATTTTACCCCTATAAATTGATAGAATTCCAAAATCAATTTACTCATTAAAGAGGTTCTACCTTTTTCAGAAACATTAACTCTCTAAATAAATTGAAGGTATAATAGGTAAAAAAATATTGTCTTTTCTTGATTTGTCAAAAATGACAAATAAAAGGGTAAAATTGGACAAGTAAAAAGGAACCGAGGAAGTATAATTAAAGTATTCATGGCTTATTCACAACATATATGTTTTTTGTAATGACAAATAAAAGGGGACAAATAAAAATTCAAAATTGGACGAGTAAAAAGGAACCGAGGGAGTATAATTAAAGTATTCATGGCTTATTCACAATATATATGTTTTCTGTTATCTTTATTGTATTTTACTCTTATTGTTGTAAAATTAGGGTTTGAGGTGAATAAATAAAAATATAATGGATCTATATATCATATTAATAGATTCATAATTGTTTGACACACACCCACCACAACGATCACGTATAGTTTCTAAGGAGGTTCGATTTTATGTCCCCTATTTCTTTTTTAAATCTTAATATACAAGGTACGGATCAATATCAAATCGCGATTTTAACTATTAGAAAAAGAATAAAAAATAGTTACCCAGGATAATAGGGAGTAGGAACAAGAAAAGCTTCTCCAGGATCAGCCAAGCAAAAGGCAAGTAATTCATGAGCTCCAGTTGCCCCTCCACTCATCACTATACGTTCTTCATCAAATTTGATTTTGTCTCCTCTCACTTTTGACATGAACCTTGCAACTGCCTGCACATATATATATATACTTCTTTCGTTAATCGTTATATTTTATGTGTCTTAGTTTGACAGAATACGGAAGTTTAAGAAAGTAAGAAAAATACTTTTCGACTATAAAGGTAATAAAGGTACTCAAATGACATTTGAATGTTGTGGCAATCTGGTGCACAAAGTAATCTGTGTTAGTAGGGTTCGGAAAAAGGTTACACCCAACTTACTCTAATGCAAATATTAGTGGCTAATTACTTTCAGTATAGCTTGAATATGCAACTTATAGATCACACAAAAACAACTTTATTGTTGCTTGCCATGACGCACTCCTTCTCATTCTCTCTATATATATAACAACATAAAAAGGAAAATGAGACAAATTGAAACGAAGGGAGTAATAATTTTTGTGTTTTAGGTTTAAGTTCTTACCCTTCGAAATTCTGGCAAACCATGATAGTCTTGATAAATTGCAATTTCCTTGAATTCTTCACATCCTCCAGCTGTGCAAATGGAGGATTTTTGATTGTTCACCACCCATTCTTGAATTAAATCAAAGCAAAGCTACAACATAAGATAAAAACAAAAACATTAATTGCAGTATCTGACTAACACAGAGTTTTTTTTTCTCAGATAGTTACTCAAGTAATAATACTAATAATTCAGATGATTAAGTCACTTTCTTTATTGAAATAAAAATGAAATATAACTTTCTGAGATAATACCTACTAGTGGATCGGTGATAAAAATCAACCCTAACTTTGACACAAACCAAAAGTTTCTTTGGAGCTTGTGGTGTTTTTTATAAGTAATCCATCTAATCCAATTTATACGACTCATTTTCATTTTTAGTACTTAATCCCAAAAAGGATGACAACAATTTAACTTTTAAATACTCATTTTACCCTTAATGAAATGATTTATTGTCACACAAACATATATCACTTATTTCAGACTATAAGTTTCAAAACTCTCTTTCTTTCTTAAACTCCGTATCAAGTCAAACTAACTCATATAAAATAGAACGGGTGGAGTATAGAACAAAGGGAGTGTAGATGGAGAAAATGAACACTAATTAAATGCATATATATGTTGATAATAATATAATTAAAAATATTTTCATGTTGTTACCTGATTTTCTGCAAGACCCATTTGAATAACCCCATTAGGATTTTGTGTTGGATGAAAAGGATCAATTTCATAAGCTTTCCATCCATCAAAATAAGCTGAGTTTTCTCCATGTCCATTATTGGTTGCTACCTTAGAAAGAAGCTCATTATTGATGTTTGAAATAAACCCCATTTACTAATTAATTCTCTTAAAGTTGATCTAATATATGTATAATCCCTTAGTATATAGTTTTTGAATTGTGGAATATTGGATATGTTATAAGTTTTAGTGATGTTCTATTTATAGTTGTTCAAAACTCACTTAAATAAAGAAGTTTCCATGAAGTAAAGTACCAAACTATTTTTTGAGATATTGTGGGCGGCTAATTACTAATATTATGTGTTAATACCGCACTAATTATGGACTGGATTATGGCCCCCCTAATCTTCATTAGTTTAATTTAATCCATACCAAATACAACTACAATTCACTAGTGTATCTATCATATTCCTTTCCGTATTTTTATTTGTCCAGTTTAAAAAATTAAGAGATAATTTATTATTTAATTTATAATTTACTTTTATTAATTATTAACTATAGTTATTTGCCAAAACGTTGAATTTTTTTCATATTCAAGGATAGTATAGTAAAATTGTCATTTTGTTTGTTGTTCAATGTTCATTAAGGGGTGTACTAAGTCAATATATACTACAGATAAGTAAAATGGACGGAGGAAGTAGTATAATCATTATCCCTCCATCTAAATTTATGTGGTAGTGTTTGACTAGACGAAAAAAAGACAGACTTTTGAAAAGGAGATTTTTAAAGTTAATTATTTATAATTATTATAGAAGAGTGACATTCTTTTTTTGAATATGGACTATAAAAGAAAGTCTTTTTTTTTGTTTCTGTCCGGTACTGTTCAGTATTCGCGGGTAAAACTCTCCTAACAAAGGTGATTTCGTACTCTTGGGGGCTCGAACCGAGACCTCTGATTAAGGATAAGAAATACATATCACTTCACTATAATCATTGTCGGTACTATATCATCCTTAATAATTATATTATTAAGTCATTTAAATATTAAAAAATAAATATTAATACTTAATAATAAGGGTAAAATAAATACTATAAAATAATAAATCCTCTCTTAATTTTTTAAACTGAACAAATAAAATGGACATCTATTTTAATTTGGTACTAAATAAATTAAATAAAAATGAACGAAAGAAGTAAATTTACATAGGTATTGAATGATCATACTCAAAAATAGAAAAGGGAAACTCCACTAATTAATTGATTTTTGCATAGTACTTAAGTCATATACACTAAAAACATAAATAGTATTTGTTCTATAAATATGTTTTAACATATTCTAGAAAAATTGATTATTATTTTTCCAATTAATAATTAGGAGCAGAGCTAAAGTATCTAACTACGAATTTCGCTTTTTATTCTAACTTAAAAATTTATTAGGCATGCATAAATTATTATCTTAGGCATTATTGGAGTACTTTGTTTGGAGCATAATTTTCTTATTTTCTTTCTTTTTTGGACCATACACAGAATATTGTGGACTGGTTCTCCCTTAGGTCTACTTAAATTAAATGTGTCGTCAACGTTAACTAACGTCAACACGCTTATCATTAAACAAGAGTACTATTGAATGGGAAAAAAACGTCAAGGATGTGTTTGGTACGGAGAAAAGTGTTTTCCATGAAAAATAAGTATTTTTTTTTTGTGTTCGGTGTGTAAGTAAAAAACATTATCCTAATAGTATTGTATCTAATTTAGATAAATGTTATATGAGAGATTCGGGTGGATAAAGATAATATTAGGAATGTCAAATAAGTGAGTTGAGTTGAATTTGGATGGGCCTTAATAGGCTGAAATGCATATTGGTATCTAATCCAGTACTATTTTACTCCTTTCGTTCATTTTTACTTGTCACACTTGAATTTGACATACTGTTTAAAAAAATAATAATTGACATGGTTATTTTTATCATACTATCCTTATAATTAATTGATGTTTAATTGGAATTAGGTCTTAAAAAATGATTTGAGAAAGAAATAATTAATATTAAAAGTAAAACATGAAAAAATAATCATCTTTTCTTAAATGCTAAAATTGACAAATAAAATTGAAAATTTATTTTTAAAATAGTAAACTGCGAGTATCAAATAATGTTCCATAGTTATATTAGATCATGCCACATCATCATAAACTAGTGTTGTTATTGATGGCCCTAATGATGATGTGCTCTACTAATACTCGAGTGCAATCCAAAAATTAAAAGAAGTTTGTCAAAAATTAGTCAAACGGTTTACAACAATTTATTTTTTTCTTCATTCGATATCCGATATTTATATTAAAGCCTGACTAATTCAGATTCATGTTGCGTAAGGTCCCATTCAAAAGGAAGAACTTACTATTAAAAAAAAAATTATGCCAAAATTCGAATTTGATGCCCTTATTAGAAGAGAAACCTTTCATCAATCCACTGTACCACATCTTTTAATGATCAAAACTCAAAAGTAGTCAATGGTTGATCATGCACATTAAAGATGTTTTTATCGTTTAGTTAGTGATAAAGACAATATAATATATTATTTAATTAATTTCCACACGCTTGTGTGCTGTTATTGATGTCCCTTCACTACCAAATCTTTTGCCGGTGATGGCGTTACAAGGAGATGGAGTGTGAAAATATTATTCTCTAACTCTCACAATTTGTATAATTAGGATATTTATATTTGATTTGTTATATCTTATATGTAACCTAGAATCTTAGCTAGCTTGATTTTTGCATATATCTAAATAAATATTACTTGAAGAAAATAATTAGAAGAATAGTTGAAAGATATTTTTTTTAAATAAAGTCTCACATCAAAACTTTAAATTTGAGTAGTTAGTTAAATAGATTTGGATGCTAGAAACTTAATAATATAATTAAATGTAAAATTAAATATGTAGTTATAGTGGAGAAGTATTAGTGAATATTTTCGAACGTCTAAAGGAAAAAGTATTGTTATGTAAATTTTTCTATTATATAGAAATGTGAAGCCCTGGACAATCAAGGGTAGTTTTGTCAATTTATTAAATTTCAAGCTTAATTTAAGTGTACATTGTGCATTAAGAGTATTGAACATTCCAGAAAAACCAGCCAAAAGTTATGTAATTCCCAATGTAACCACCATTAAGTTGTGGATTTCAATTGTTACTCGTGTACCAACACATTGGGAGGAGTAAAAGAAATCAATGCAAAGTTAAAACATGGACCCCATTTTTTGATTCACTTCAAAAGTCTATACATTTAAGACCACGTTTTTTTAAAAAATAATAATTAATTTCTCATTTGATTTTGTATATACGTATTAGAGTGTTATTAATTTGAATTCATATTTATTTTTGAATGTACTTAGCACTTTTAATGAGATTCTTTTCATATTCAAAATTTAAATTCGAGGCCTTTTAATCATTTCCTTTCTTAATGTGATTCGGTCATGAAAATATAGTTTTTGTTTTATTAAAAAAATATATAGTTAAAGTCGTGTTTGGTCAAATTTTATATAAAAAATATAAATATATTTTTTTAAAAGGCATAATACATAAATATGTCATTTATCTTGGTTTCATTTGACATCAATGCCCTCCAATTTTGGATGTGCATAGTAGAGGCATAAATTTGTATAGAATTGAACAAGTAGACACATGTGTCCTACTTGACGTCCTACGCGGCGATATAATTCATGTCCTATGCGGCATTCTATGTGGCGTCCACGTGAATTTGTCTCGTAGGACACGTGTGTCTACTTGTTTAACTTTATATAAGTTTAAATGCTAATATGTGCACACTCGAAGTTAAATGTCATAGATGTTAAGTGAGGTCAAGTTAAAAGATATATTTATATATCATATCTTTTTAAATATGGTCTACATTCCTCATTTTCTAAAAGTTACTTGACTAATTTACCAGACACATACAACCAAATTGCACTAAAAGAGTAATATATCAAAATAAATAATCGTATAATGTCATAGATTATAACTCATTTAAGAACTACTACACACTATAACAAAAAACAAATCCAATTTATTTTTAAAAAAAAATTAAGTTGAATTTGTGTTAAGTTATTGATTTTGCAAATAATATTTGATTATTTGAATATGTTTTTTCTAAAAATAAAATAAAATATGAAATATAATTAAAATGGAGTCATTTTTATAAAAATTAATAATTTAGGATAAAATTTGAAAAAAAATATAGTTAAAGTATTAAAAAAGTTTTGAATGTTTTTCAAATTTCATATACAATTTTAAGTTATGTTTGTAATTTTTATAATCCGACGTTGATTTTCAAATAAATAAAGTGAAATAAAAAGATTATCTATTTCTTTGTGTTCATTTATTTTTCATATTTATAAAAAATAAATAATCAAATATAATTTTTATTATCTTAAGAAATAAGATATAATTTAATTTTCTTTTTCATGGTTATACTACTTTAAATGTGAAAAGTGATAATGTGATTAAGAAAAAGTAGAACACAAATGAGTAAATAAGATTAATTCACTCAAATTGTTTGTTGAATTATTATCATTAGATGAGTAAAAAAACCATTAAATTCAAATTAACTTTTTAAATCGAATGTGTATGTTTGGCATTCTGTTAAAATAACCATTGGATCATATGTTCTTGTAGTGTTAATTAAAACAAATTTAAATAAGTTATATTATTTGATAAAAATAATAATATTTTATTATAAAGTGTGATTTTTATTATCATTTTACTATCGTTTTTATTAGAAAAAATATTGATGACAATTTTTCTTTTCAAAAAACTAATTAAATACTTATAATACATTGAAACAGCTAATATATTTAAGATTGTAAATTGTAATATTGGGTCCGTTAACGAGCCTTTTCATATCTAGTTATGATACATAGATGGGGAGAAGTATATAATGGGTCTTCGATCAGCCTCATAATCAAAACTCTGTATAAAAAATAAAATGTTGGTAACACTTCTATATTTTATCGAAGGCTTTAAGTTATGTACATTAATTAACATAGTACTAAAGATATTAGATAGTATTATATAATAGTATAATATCACTCGAACCATTCAATCCTTATGTTTGGCCATTTTTTGACACATAAATATCTTACAAAGGCCACATGTTATAATGATTTAGGACATACTTTTCAAGTGTTATTAATTAAGGGCCTAATTTGCTGCAAATTGATACTTCACAAAGTTAAATGTATTTTTTGGAAAATACTAAATATAGTCAAATGTCAAATCTAAAAAAATGCTTGACAAATTGTATGTCTAATTAGGAATTAGCAAGTATATAAATGTCTTTTTTGGAGATATTTGGAAGATGCAATTCTTGAGAAATGAGGAACAAGAAGGTTTAATTCATCCGCTATAATTTACTAATTAAGAGTCTGTTTGGATTGACTTATTTTAAGTGTTTTTAAGTATTAAGCACCTTTACAGTGTTTGGATTAAATATAAAAAATGTTTTTAAGCATTTGATTTTAAGTCAAAATAATAAAAACAAGTCAAGAGTCAATCCAAACAGACTCTAAGTTTGGTTTTGCATTTTCTGACTAATTTCTTGCAATAGGTTTATGGTCTATTATATGGAAGAAGTAAAAAATTGTCTTGAAGCCATTGTTTCCTTCTTTAAGATATATATATATGTGTGTTCTACCACGTCCAATTTGTGTCTCATATTTTAAGTTTTAACTTACAAAAATACAAAGAAGGAAATTAAAATTGACTATTAACCAAATCCTAAAGAAATGAAATCGTTTTTGAGATGAAACACTTTATCCTAAAGTAATTTTTTTTGCGTGAATTTAAATTAATCGCTTTTAAAACGAATGTCAGGATGAAAACAAGAAAAAAAGAGGCCAATGTGTTACGCAGCAACTAGACATGTTTTATTGGAGAAAAATGGAGAAGGTGAATTGAATTTGATGAGAAGAAAACTGATTAAGTGTATACATATTAATTGAGTTTGGTAGAAAGAAAGAGAAAAAGAAAGTCACGTATCATTCTTTTTTATCCTCTAGCAAGTTTAGATTAAATGTACACATATTAATTAATTGGACCTTTTATTATTTATTATTTATTATTCTCTTTGTCAAAGTCAGTGTTTTGGATTTCACCCACACCGTCCACTTTATGAAATTAGTTTATTATATTTTGGACAATATACTATATATATAGTAGTGAGAGTCAATATATAACATCACTAATGCAAAAAATTAGCTAAGTGGTGTTTTTTTGGTTTTATTTTGTTTCAAAATAAGTGATTATGGAATAAAATGATATTAATGATTTTCTATCAATTTTATTCTTTTATTTAAATATAGAGATTTCTACATAACTAGCAAGAACTACATCTTTTTTTTAAGGTACTTATTGGTAAGTTGGATATAAATACACTTTATTTTCTAAAAACACTACTTTCTTTAAAATGGAGGAAGTACTAATTAGTAATCACTCCATCATCTCAAATTATCTGTCGCGTTTCTCTTTTTTCATGCCTCTTAAGTCTTATGAAAATATTACTTAGGAACAATTTTAACTATATTACTCTTATTTATGTCTTAAGATATATAATTTCTTCTTATTTAATATTTATTCAATTTATTTGTGGGTCATCACCTCATAATTGAAATGTTTATAATATTCAAGAATAATTACTACTAAGGATAAATTAGAAAAAAAAAATTAAGATAACTATTTTTAAAAATTACGAGTAAGACGGAAGAGTTAAGTAGCTTACGCAGAATGATGGTCAAAATATTTGTCAAAGTTTCATTCAAATTAAACATTATGGCGTGGAAAAGAGGGAGTTAGAAAGAAATTTGTGAAAGTTATTAGTTATATATAACTCCAAATCATTTGTGTACGACTAAAATATGATGTGCCTCCAATTAATTAAGTCAAATATCATGATCCAAAAATTGAAAATTATGGTTTACTTTCATAATTTGGTCATGGTTACATTGTGATGTTTGATCGAAGATCAATATAGTCATTTATGGACATGTATTAAGTTAAATAATATAGTATATTAAGGGATAGTAAATGAGCAAATATGGATCAAATTTGTTGAGGGTCAATATGGATTCAATAAAGGGAAAATCACTATACATTATTAAAAATATGGATACTTTTTCTTATTTTTCATAATATAACAAGATTTACCAAACATAACAAATTTAGGAAAAAATTAACTTGTACACAACCCTTCCCTCCTTCTTTACGGTTAAACTCCATTATCAATTAGTAAAGGAGTTTGAAGTTCAAGTTTGAAAATTAATTTACACAAACAAATTTCATTTTGAATATGTGATATATCAAAAGAACTAGAACGTCAAAGGAGTTTGAATATGAAATTTGTGGCTATTTTGGAAAAGATATGAGCTAGTTTTAGACTGAAACTTCAACCCTAGATCGTTGAAGCTTGAAGCAATAATCGAGTACATTGAACTTGTATGAATACAATATAAAATTATATAATGTTGGTGTATTTGTATTAAATTTTCAAAAACTAACATGAACTATATATAAAATTTATATGGTTATATAAATATTTCATACAAATTATACATATCTTTTATACATAAATCATGAGCAAGATTCGGTGCGTGGTTTTTTCAGAAACCTAACATAAATTTTATAGAACATTTATATAATTATATACATATTTCATATTGATTCTATACAGTTTTCACAAATAAAAATTATAAGCGAAATCTAAGCATTGAGGTTTTATTTTATCTGCCAACGAGGCAAAGAATGACCATACCGATTTTATATATTCTTCATGCACGAAAAATGTGGACCAAATGTGAGCCTGGAGTGAAATTTCATATATATTTTTGATTAAAAAAAAAAACTCTTATTATGTTTGGTAAACGAAAATCTCATGATACATTTGATAAAGGAAAGATTACTTGGATGAGTACCTTTTAATATATAATTAATGATTTTAGCGATACTTTTTATTTATTACCATTTATAGCAATATATAACAATACTATGTTAAATCTGCAATATGTATTAAAAGTGAATTATGTATGCAATATATATGTATTATAACTGTTTTTTAAAATAAAAAAAAATTGAAAAAATTACTGAAATGCACGTCTTATGTTTCCCTTATTTCTAATATTCCCTTCTATTTCTAAAAACCTCTAAAATCCCTTATTTCTCTCCTAATTCTAAATTATTTTATAATGTATTCGAGCTAGTTTTTAATGTATCCGAGGTACATATTATGTATTCGGTTTATTTTATAATGTATCCGAGCTAGTTTTTAATATATCCGAACTACATATTATGTATCCGGCTTGTTTTACTTTTTCAGGGATTAATGTAATTACAAACTAAATAGGGATAGATTGTAATTTCATATTAAAACTATGTGATTCCTAAAATTTATACAAAAAATTATGCTTGTTTGGTAAGAAATTGACACATTGTATTATAAGTGTATTAAAATGAGTGATAGATGTATTATCCATCAATAAAACTTGTATTATATGTGAATAATAAATTGTTCTTTGTAATATGTATTAAAACTGTATTATAAATGTATTAAAAGTGATCAAGTGAAAAAAATGTTATTGCTATAAATGATGAATATTTTTTTAATAAAGTATATTTATGTAAGTTTCCTTTGATAAATATGAATTTAATTTCGTACGTTAGATGAGTTACGTCAAAAATGTTGGGCTCATATTTTATCATCTGAGAAAGTCCATATGCCAATTCAGGCCCATCTTGTCGTCCCAAAGATTGAGAGAATTAATATCTTAAATAGTCACTAAATTTAGTAAAATTGGTTAATTACTTGACTAATCTTTTTATCAATAAAGTCAATCAACTTATATCGTATTTTCCGAAAAGATAACCTGACTAAAAAAATGAGTTTTTTTACTTTCTCCATGGAAATATACTTTGACAGGCCCAATAGAATTTTTAAAAATTGACCCAACACAAAAAACCACCAATAGTGTTGGGCTTCAGCAGGTCATTCAGTGCAAAATATTTTATATGCACTTCTAATTATTGTTATTTTTAACAATCAAATATAATCTTGTAGTCTTTAGTATTTTGCTCCCAATATGATGGAGATAGTTTGAATAGAAAAAAGTCAATGCATTGTACTGTTTGATGCCTATTTTTTTTGTTTTTGGTATAATTTGTGTGTAATAGATGTCTAACTAAGATATATTCAATGTATAATGTTTATACACTAATTATATACTTGTTTCGTTTTAATTTATTTGATCTATTTTGACCTGACGCAAAGATTTAAATAAAAAGGAAAAAAGACTATCAAATCTTGTGGTCTTAAATTAAAAATATGTCAAATTACCAAAATACCCTTTAAACTTATGATCTTAGACATGTTATATGAAAAAGTGAAATTTAAATAAATGCTAAAAGTGGAGAGGATTATTCTTTTTGAAACAAAGTAAAGAGGAAAATAAGTCAAATAAATTGAAGCAGAGAAAATATAAATATATTATTGAATATATACATGATTTACTATACACTTTATATATACGCTTTTATACCATATATATGTGTTTATATATATGCTATATCTACTACATACATTATTATCAATAGATTTTTCATATACACTTAATATTCATTTTTTATACAATATATATATCAACAAATTTTTTTTATATACACATCATATATATTGAGTGGTGAAACTTTGTTAAGTTGAACTTGACTAAATCTCCATTCATGCAGTTTCATAGCCTATAGTTGCAAGGTTATCTAGAAAAAAATAAGCAGAGATTGAAGAAGAAGAGAAATTATTAAGCTTATTTAAAGGTTTATAAGGCAATGCTAGGCTATTAAATTTAGGGAATTTTACACAAATCTCATAGTATTAAGATTTAAGAGCTAATTACATCTTATTTCTACGCTTTTTCAAATTACAAAAATTTCTTAAATTTGGCAAAATCTGGATACATCGCAAAATGTTTCTGATACATCACGTCTCGATTTCGAATACATCACTCAACCTGCTGATACATCTCGATACATCGCGTAAAGTGATGTATCTGAAAAATAAGAGAGGGTAGAAATTTTGTACTCCCTCCATCCCATTTTATGTGGCACCATTTCCTTTTTGATCAGTCCCAAAAAGAATGTCACATTTCCTTATATGGTAAGTATTTAAAGGTACAATTCCTCTTTTTCCCTTGTTGGTCCCACTTAATCTTAAAGATAGTACTCCAATACATTTATGAGGAGAAAGAAAAATAAGTCTACTTTTTAAAGGGCAATTTGGTAAACATTTCAAAGTCTTCATTTATTTCTTAAACTCCGTGCCCGATCAAATGTTGCCACATAAAATGGGATGGAGGAAGTAATTTTTTTCAAATGGTAATTTTTTTTAGAAAATATAAGTAAAATAAGTTGTGTATTTCGGTAATTTCTTCTTAAATTTATGATGATCACACCATATCTTTATATTTTTGACGTGATATACATATATAAGTCACGTACACTAAATTAGGCGCTCCTAAATGTATTGGCCAGTGGATTATAGCTTCTTCTTTTTTTACAAAAATAAAAAAGGAAAAAGAATCAATTCCAGATGTTAAAAAAATACTTAATTTCTACCCCTTGGATTAATCTTTAGATTTTATGTAAATTAAACTATGTGGTAAAAATCTACTAATCTTTTTCTCAAATGATAGTCAAATAAATAAATAGGCATGAAAGGATAATTTTGTATGTAAATTTCTTTTAATTTTTCCCCCCTTAAATTAAGTTTGTAGGGTACCAAGTGCCCTTGTTTGATTGTTTGTCTCAGCTTATTATGATTTGGATAAATTAATTACTTAAGGGAATAAAAAAATAACCTTCATTTCTTGAATGAGATCAACAATTCATTTAATGTTGAAAAGTAATACATCCTCCGTCTCTTGGTAGTTGTCACGATTTTCCTTTTTAGAGTCACACAATAAGAACTTTGATTAACATGGTACATATCATGTATTTTTTTAATCATATGGATATACAAAAAAAAATGTAATTATAGTACTTTTTGTATAATTTTTGAATATCTAATTTTTTTATTTAAAATATCAAATTAATATAATTTAATTTAATTTTAAAAATTAATCAAATTGACTTTTGAAAAACGTGTCATAATAATTAAAAAGTGACGGAGGAAATACCCCCAACCTTTTGAATTAGACTGATAAATATTTGGGTCAAAGTCAATGAGAAGAAAAAACAAAGCTACTAAAAAATATAATAAGTCAAAAAAATCCATTTTTGAAGAAATTTTTTTTGGTGCTACAAAAGAAGTATTTCTTTATATTATTTTTCCATTTTAGTTTAGGTTAATAGTAGATTTATTTTAAGGGTCCTCTGAAATGCTTATAATTCTGGATGGTTTATTGCCTATTGAATTTATTTCCTTAAATTTTGAGATTGATATCTTCATAAGATAAGAATAAAGATTTGTGTATATCCATTTTTTCATATCTGACCATTTTTGGGTGATAAATATATTTTTATTGTAATATTAAATTTAAAATACACATTTCAAAATTAGAAAAATGTTCGAGTCTTTCCTAACAAAAGTATTTATTTTTCCAATAAAGCTCATTCACTTTTAGAAAAATGTTAAAATTGAAAATATTATGGCCTAAAATCTAGGTTTAATTAAAATTTTAGATCTTGAACACATCCTATCAGAGCAAGTAAAAATATACTAATTACTATAAACATTTATCCTTATGTTACCATTAAAAGAAAATACTTTAAAAATGATTTTCTTTTCTTAAACTTTTTAAACTTTATCGAAAAATATGATTGAAAGAATTATCATTTTGTTCCAAAGAGGATTAGGAGGCATCATTTCATCAATATATTTTTATCAGTTATTTGGTTGATAAAAATGAATAAACAAAGGATATATAAGATATTCAACGTGCGATATTCATATAATAAGTGGTATTTGTCATTCATTAATCCACCCTCGACATACTAAGTAAAAGGGCTGATCCAACTACAGACAAATACATACATAAATATAAAAAATATCGCAGAGAACGCTCGTTCTAAGAAACTGTCCTCCTACATTATTCTTTCCTTTACAAACTTCGTAGTAAGAAATGATGTATTCTATCAAAGAAAATCTTTCACTCGAAGTGCTATGAATAGAAAAATCAATCAGAGGTAGGAAATTATTTTATCGACTAATAGTGATCAAATCAACATTACTAAATCACACCTTACCATATCCGTAGATATTTAATGAGATTAATTATCTTATTTTCTATATCGAATATCTAATTCCATCATTTTAATTCAAATAATCTTAAATTGAATTAATATTCACAAGTCACAAGTGAGTCTAGAGGCGGAGCTAGGTTGGGGTTCGTGGGTTCGGACGAATTCACTAGCTTTTCCATAGATCCTGTATTTGTATTAAAAAATTAATAAATATATATGTATATTAACTTATGAACCCCCTACAAAATTGATTGACAACTTAGTGGTAAGAAAGGGCGGTGAAAATGCTTTTCATAGTATTGTTGTGTTTTCGAACCCCACTATTAACAAAAATAAGGAAGCATGTTTTGTGAACCCCCAAACCCCGACAAAAATACAAAACCCCTAAACTCCTAATTCTGGCTCTGTCTATGTCTCTGGTCACAACTAAACAAAATAATATTCTATGTCTCTGGTCACAACTAAACAAAATAATATTGTCTCTTGGTCACAACTAAACGAAATAATATAATCTCACATTTTATCTCGAGATTAATATCCCGACAAAAATACAACAGCCTCCTAATCCTATCCATGTCTCTGGTCACAACTAAACAAAATAATATAATCTCACATTTTATCTCGAGATTAATATCCCGACAAAAATATTTTATCTCGAGATTAATATCCCGACAAAAATATTTTATCTCGAGATTAATATCCCGACAAAAATACAACAACCTCCTAATCCCGGCTATCTCTTGTAACAACTAACGAAATAATATAATCTCACATTTTATCTAGAGATTAATATCCCGATAAAAATATTTTATCTCGAGATTAATATCCGGACAAAAATACAACAACCTCCTAATCCTGATTCTGTCTCTTGTAACAACTAACAAAATAATATAATCTCACATTTTATCTCGAGATTAATATACCGACAAAAATACTATGTCTCTGGTCACTACTAAACGAAATAATATAATCTCACATTTTATCTTGAGATTAATATCCTGACAAAAATATTTTATCTCGAGATTAATATCCCGACAAAAATACAACAACCTCCTAATCCCGGCTATCTCTTGTAACAACTAACGAAATAATATAATCTCACATTTTATCTAGAGATTAATATCCCGATAAAAATATTTTATCTCGAGATTAATATCCGGACAAAAATACAACAACCTCCTAATCCTGATTCTGTCTCTTGTAACAACTAACAAAATAATATAATCTCACATTTTATCTCGAGATTAATATACCGACAAAAATACTATGTCTCTGGTCACTACTAAACGAAATAATATAATCTCACATTTTATCTTGAGATTAATATCCTGACAAAAATATTTTATCTCGAGATTAATATCCCGACAAAAATACAACAACCTCCTAATCCCGGCTATCTCTTGTAACAACTAACGAAATAATATAATC